>VUQK01043506.1:15263-45836 GCA_015106715.1 Bujurquina vittata | reverse complement strand
TTCCTTTTTTTTCTTTGTGCCTCATGCGGTTGTGGGTGGCTGGGGTGTGTCCTCTTGTTTGGGGTGGTGTGGGGGGGGGGGGGGGGGGGGGTCACGAAGCTCCAGATACAATGCTAAGCATTTGTAAAAACTGACCGTGTTAAATCAATAGCTTATGTTTCATTTCTGCATTATTGCAGTCATTTTTATTTACGCAGCTGGCTGGAGCCGGGTCAGCCGCGGTCAGTTTGGACTGAGGGTGTAACAACATTGCAGAGCCTGTGGGACTTGTCATGAGCCCAAGTCATTTTAACCGTCAAACATGTGGTGGGGCTTGGGCTCATTATATCATTATGTTGTCAGGGTGATTGTTTATCCTGACATCTTCGTCTCACATAGACACATCCTCCATTACAGCCGCAGCATCGATAGGAGGAGGAAGCCACCAGCATAGACAGATGTAGGAGATATACCGTTCAGCGTCTTCTCCAATGTAGTTTGTTCTTTATTCACTGCAGCTCTCATTGCTGCACCTCAAACAGGCTACCATCAATTATTAATCCAGCCAATTAGCGAGGCTGCATAATTCACCAGGAACCTGTGATCACGTCCATTAACTGCACTGTCTTTTCTTATGGGGCTCTCCCAAGTGACAGTCACACATCTCCCCTTATGTTTGTGGTGTGTAGTTGTGCTGTGTTACATCCTTCACCTCTTTTTATTTTATTTATCACAGCACATACATTGTAATCCCAAAGTAGCATAACTTTTGTTTTGCAGGGCCAGTCAAATAAAAAAACACTCTGATTGTTTGTGCTTCTTGATTTAAGCCGTGGTAAAGGCCCTTATTTATAGTAGCATTACAGTGCTAAACTCATGAATAAAAATGCCTATATTTTTATTATTGAAGCGGCTGCTTGTTGTGATTTGGAGCTAAATAAATTGAATTGAATTAAAAATGAGGAAAACACATTGAAAATCTTGGATGAGCAGCAGTATTACAATTTATTACAGTGTTATGTAACAATAACACTGTAGCAATATACGTTAACAATATATGTCAACAATATACATGTAGCTGATAAATAATCGACAGAGCTGACTAATCTGAATGCATCATTAATGCAGAATGTAAAGTGAACATGATGATAACATGAGCTTCAGACAGTTTTAAAGCTGTCAGAATATCTTTCTCACAGGCGGCATGCAGCAGGGGTCCGCTTCAGAGGCATTCGCACTACAGGAAACACTCTGGGTGTTTAGGCAAGGGCGCTGCCTGCTAGCGACTGTGCATGGATTTAGCACATGTGATGCACACTCGCTAGCAGGCAGCACAACTGTAACATACTATATTCACCGGTTTAGCGTATATGGATCCCCTCCCTTCTAAAAAGCAGAGCTGGTGAGAGCTGTAGCCTTATTGAGTGCACCAACTATAATGTTTTCAATTTTTGTGACCAAAATCAGGTGCAAAAACAAATCGCCACTATTGCACAAGCAAAAGAAAAACACATAATTCTGTGTGTATTTTGTTCTGAAAAGGAAGTAATGTGTTTTCCTGTCCATCCACGGTTTCCCTCAGCTCTGTAAACAAAGAGGCAACGCTGCTTGTCACTGGGATTTATGGGCCCTCAAATCGCTGAACAAAATCACTTCCTGTTTTTCCTGTGTTTACCGGACACACAAGCAGGCGGCTGCACATTTGATAAAAACGTGATTTATTTTCATTTTGCTTATCTGCTTAATTGATGTCCCCCAGGCCTCCCTGACAGCCATAATTTCATTATACAAACAATTTAGAGACGTTTGATTAACACAAATGAGAGTTCAGGGGCCCTGCCGGTTTACATGTTACCCTACACATGCTTTTCTTCACACTGACTCCGTCATACAAGAGTTATAAATAACAACGCCTTATCACAATAAACACAAGGAAAGAAAATAAATCTGTACCCGCGATGAAATGTTGCTATGCCATTTTAAACCCATCTGCTGGAGCTGCAGTCAAATAATCAGAATGTGTGTCTTATTTTAATCATCATACTGTAATTCAGCATAGGTTTCACACCCACTGAGCTTTGGTTCACCCGTCTGTGGCTGCTTCACAATCCTCAACAAGCTTCTCATTGAGATGCATCGGCATTGATTCTTGCCGTTCGGGATTCACCGCTGCTATTGATTTACGGCTCTTCTGAGACAACAGCGTAATTAGGCCCATATTGTGAAGGGTTCACTATCGCCTCGGTCCTCATTGATGATTCTGTGCTTTTTTAGCCCCACCAAATGTTACGCAAGCACCAATGGAAAGGCCTGCACACACTGCACATATGCATGCACAGACTCAGTGGCTGTGGTGGGCAGGTCTGTTTCTGACATCCCATTTATTACATCATATTATTTTCCACTCAGCCCAGCAGCAGTGAATATTCTTTTTCACCACTCTGTTCTTGCTCCCGTGCTTTTTTTTTTTTGCATCCAACTAGCTTTAAAACAGGGTTGGCTCTGGCAAGGCGTAAATCCAGCTAGAGGGTTTTCCCCCTCACCCATAAAGCTTTTACTTCAGGCAGTCGAGCGCCAATGTGGGATTCGAGCTCTCCCCACTGAACTCCTGAATGCACATTGTAGCAGAAATGGGTCTTTGGAAGAGATCTTTTTGAGTCTCTGGCTGAATGTGGAAAACGCACTTGCAGCAGACACACTGGAGAAGGCATACTTTCACAAACATGTGTTTGCACTCAGCATACGCGCCCGTGAGCAGACAAACCTAAAATAAATTTACACCCTAACAGATTGCTGTGTGGATGCAGGACATTTGGTGCAGTTCTTTGTGAATGTGGTTAAATACTGCAAACGATGGCGCTTTTGTGGAAAATACTAGCAATGAGCTACACTATAAAAACTCTTTTTAAATCATTACTTGCAGAAAATGGAGGAGTTGCTATAAAGCTGATATCTTGTTGTTGTTCACAAAATAACAAGAAAATAAATTTGGGTACATGTCAGTAAATATAGCGATACATTTTTGTAGTGCTTATAGTAGGAACACTAAATTAACAGTATAGTGACAACTAAAAATACAGTATACGCTTACAGTAACACCTGCTGTCTTATAGTGGATTTGATAGAGTTTTACATAGAGATACACACGTATTTCCTGAAGCATTCACTCTCATAGAGTCCTGGTTTGCAACACACGTTATTTATGCCATCATTTATTCCATAGGGTTACTACATGCCCGTAATGTAAATGCAAATGTGATTGAAAGCGTTTCATAATAACCTCCATTCAACTGTCATGAATATGAATCGCACTGACGTGCATTTAGTTTTGGTTTGCTTCTTTTCTATGTGAATGCATGCTCTTGAATGATCGTGCACACCCAGCCCCTCCTCGTTATTGTCTTACACGCTATTTATTTATTTTCTAATTGTGCCGTGGACAGACTGTATTTATTCACGGCACAGCCCCGATCTGCATGTAAGGCGCATCAGTCATTCAAGGCTGGCAGAGTTTGACTCAATAATGCTGCAGATATGCAGCCATTATCTCTCTGCGGAGTACTCCCTCAATGTTAATGTGTTTTTAGGACGATTACATCAATGTGAAAAGCTGAAAAATAACCTGATTGATAATATGAATCATCAAGCTTGTGTCTCCGCCCCCTTAAACACCTCATTTACCATCTCCATGGTAACATGATGGTAACGGCCTCCATGGGCATTGCAGCATCCTTCATGGAGTGAACTTGTAACCTGTGTAAGAGCCTCGGGCTTCCAGGTCAGCTCAGACGCTCCGAGGTTTATGGTAACTTCCAACAGAGTCTTTTGTTTCTGCAGTGGTTAATGCACCGCTGTGTACAAGCTCTTTAATCAAAATTATATATATTTAATACTAAATTACAATAATTCTTATCCTGTTTGACAAAAAATTAGGAAAAATAGTAAAGCTCACTGTTATTGTTTTAAGATTTTACAGTCATTTACATGCATTACTTAGCAGAAAAAATGTGTTTTAGTGGTTGAATGTTGTGTTTTATTGATTTCTGATGTCTTAGAAAAGTCCAGTGTGCTGGCTCAGTTCAGTTTATTTGCCTAATTAATAACAATTTCATTTTAGTTTTAAGCACGGGTTCACTCTCTTGTTCCCCTCTGCTATAATTAGGCCGAATCTTTCAGTAAGTCTAAGAAAACAGGAAAGCTGTATGTGGAGTTTCTTAATGGTGCAATATTCCTGTGGCTAGATAATCTAAATTTAGAGATTGTCATTCATTAGTATAAATGTTTAATATTAATATTAATTGTTCAATTAACTTTCACTATTCAAGTCATTACTGAAGTAATGGTTCATTTCAAAATACTAACGAGCAGTCCACCAATGTGCTAACATTAGCATTTTGTGCTACAGGACCACTATCTGAAACAAGTAATCTGATTACTTTTGGTGCATTGTTGTCATGGATTTGAAGCCCCTGGAGTGTCCAGAGTTTAGCCGTGTGAATGTGGTCACCCTAAATATTCACCAATGAGCTGCAGCAACATCTGGAACAGTAACATGTTTTCTCTCCTGTGCTCCTGGTTCACCTGCGTACCGAGATTAAACGTGGGAGGGACCAGATGGTTTCATAATATTCACCTTTTACTTTCTGGTATGTAAAACGTTAACGACGGAGCTCTCCTGGAGATTGGCGATCTAATTTGAAAAAGGTGCATGATTCAAGCTGCTTTTTGCCACTCTTGTCTCTGTGCTCAGAATCTTTGAACTGATGGCCGTTTTCAGCTGGGAGAAAAAGAAATCTCCATTACAGTCTAAGCATTGTTCTAACCCGACAACGAGGTTCTGCCCTGTAATTACGTTCTATTTCCAAAACCATCCGTCTTTGCTCGCAGAGAGCTGACAGGCTAAAGCATTAGCACATTGTCAGCATCTCCTCAGTTCTCTGTTACACTTCATATTGTCCTGTACCCTCAGATGGGGTTACCTCTCGGGAAAAGAGGAGGTGTTTTCACGTTGCATGGCCAGTTTAGCTCAGCGCGGTGGAGCCTCCCGGTTTCTCACTGTTAAATTCTGGGTGACAGCCCAGCCCCAGGCAACCGCTGGCTCCACTTTAGCCATTCTGTGTCGTTTTAGCTCCTGTGACATTCCACAGTGGGCCATTTTTCACCATTTCTTTCCCGCCCCACCTCACTGGCACTTCTCACAGTCACCATCAGCCCGTGCAACTGTTGCTGATAGCACACTGGCCTCACACATCTCAGCATCACCTGTTCGTTATGCACGGCACTGCTGCCTCAATAGAAACAAGTGGCGTGAAGTTCCATTTTCTCCAGGCTATTTATTTAATGGATAACGCAAGGGACGCAAAATGGAAATCACGCATTCGAGCGTGGCTTTAACCCCGGCTCCTCCCTGCCTGCCTTCCTGAACTGCATTCATTCTCACTCCCGGTGAGCATAAATCATTTTGGTAACTTGTTATTACCGAGCTCATTATTGATTCTCCTGAGTGTTTAAGGGGAGGAATTGAAAAAAATGTATCAAATATTTAAAGCTCCTAGATGTGAGTAAGGGAACAGTCTGCCACAGTCTGTGTCTGCTTGGCGCTAAAATTAAGGGAAAAAATGGAGGAGATAGTGTGAGCTTGTTCATGTCAAAAGAAGCGATAAGGGAGAGCACTCATGTATGCTAATCTCTGCCCCTCTGCTTTTTCTGTGGTGGCACTACAACACAGAGGCTGCGAGCCATGCTGCTGTGGTTGGGTTTAGCGGTGAGGAGAGCGATGGGATGTGCCAGGCGCTTTGTATTCTGAGCCTGGGAGAAGAAGGATGGAGGCAGGAGGAAGGGGGAGGAGGGAGAAAATGAAATAGGAAGAGGAGACAGGGAGGAAGAGAGCACAGAGACAGTGTAATCACTTTTACACCCCCCCATGCTGCTGTCCGCCCGACACTTGACTCTTATCCCAAGCCTTCTCTGCACTCCCCTCTCCCATATCTCGCGCTGCCGATGTGCCGTTCCTTTCTTACTCAGTCTAAACAGAAACCTGAGCTCGTACGTGTTGGAAGCTTTGCTTTTGTGCAGCTCTCTTTTGCTAGCTTGTTAATTTTTTTGTTAATTTAGGTAAGCTTAGATTCCATGTGCTTCCAAAGCTTTTCAGAGTGAACTCTCAAATATTTGGCTTTCATTATGTTCAAACTATCAAATTTCATATGGAAATGATGTTTTACTGCCTTTTGCCCCTTCTGTGGATATAGGTCCTGAGACAAAGCTCCGTAAGGGAACTGTAAGGCAGTCTGTGTGATGGCAGCTGAAACCCACACCGGCTCTCTGCTGTGAGCTGAGAGCAAAACACAATGATGTTCTGAGTTCACAGCGAAACAATCTGCCAGCTTGTCTGCTCCAGCTCTGCTGGCTGAGATTCTACCTGACTAATTTTGGCTTCTCTATATGCTCGCATCTGAACAGAACAATGACTCCTTTTCACAAGTTGTTCTATTTTAGAAAATCCCAGGCGGGTTACAGTCAGAGTTCTCAGAAGTATGCCAACAAGACTCAAGACTTGGGTTTTCAACCTGTCAAGCTTTTACTTTATTGTGCATGTGGTGTACAGTATGAGTTTGAGTGCAGTTATGAAACTGTATTATTATCATACATTGATTGGCTTGTGAGGGTGTGAGATGAAAGCAGAGGCTCTGAAGAGTTTTCAGGATGCACGAAGACATCTTCACAAGCTTTTCATCTTGTGTGGTTAAAGCGAGCGGACAAACCGTCTAATGCAGGAGCAACCACACACATGCAGTCATCACCACGCCCGGCTCTTCCTCATTTCCTCCCCTTCTTCTGCCCCTTGATTCAGTCTCCATATTTTTGTGGAGTTTTTCCCTAAAGTTGAAGTCATGTCTGTGTAGCTCAGACCTTCTAATTTTATCCCTCGATTGTGATACAAACACTGATAAAAAAGACCTGAGCTCCACTAACTAACTGGCGTACTCTTTGATGATGATGAACATGTAGTTTTAAATCAAACCCTCATATACGGTCCTACTGCCACGAGGGCTCGAGAGCTAACTGTGGCTGAAGGTAGAACCTGAACAATGCAGCATTTGTTCTAGTTAGAAACATCTGCAAAAAGAAAAACGGTGCAGAGATATTTTACTATTTTATTAAACCTACGTCTTCAGTAGTAAGTAAAGAGCTTTGCAGGAAAGCTGCTAACTCATGAGAGATAACTGCTTTGTTGTGTTGGCAGATGTTTCCTTAAATGTGAATGATAAACAGCCGCACGGCCTTCTTAAATGCTCCACAGGCAACCGTGGCACTAATCATTTTTACACAGGATCCCTGCTGGGCGTTAGTGGACGGTTCTGCTGAAACACAAGTAATATCAAGACATACTGGCCCGTCTATTACAGTATAATGGGAAACAGATGCAGAGCAGAACTTAAAAGGACTGAAAGGAGCGCAGAAGTTTGAATTGTCCAGCTGCCAGAGGTAGAAATAAGCTCCAGTTTATCGATGGAGCAGTGCTAGATGAAGATACACTGACAAAATAATGATACATACAGATACTGCGTGTACTGTTTGTGGCTACTACAGAATTGTTGTAATAGTGCAATAGAAGCATTTTCTAGTGGAGGCCATGGTATTTGTTAGTAAGCAAACACGAGCATGCAAATGGCTCAGTGTTCAGGTGGGTGGTGCAGCAGGTGGAGGCAACCCCGCAACTTCCCTGTTGGCAACACGGCAACCAGCTGACGGGAGCAGCGCGTAAACGTAAACTGCATTGTCATATTAGCTTTATAAGGACTCATAAATAACAGCAAGCATTTGTATAATGAGTGTAATTATTTTTTATTTATGTGGATTTAGTGCATTCATTTCAGTGTTTAGTAAGATTTGTTTTAATAATAAATATCAAGTGAAAAGGTTTTTGGTCACGTTTTGATAAATAGCTTTATCATCTATCATCACGTTGACCATCAGATCAATCAGACCTCTGACCTTGAAGGAGAGGTCAGAGGTCAAATGTTAACAATACACACCTCCCTTGTAAGAATCATAGTTTCTGATTTTTTTTGTTGGTTTTTGACCAATAAATCACGATGTTGACCTTGAAGACCTCGGTGCATGTAAACCAAATTTTAATGGATTGTTAATAAGACCACGCTCTGCACCCTACAAAGGTTTATCTGATTCATTCAAAGCTTTTCAAGCTATTGTGTTTACAGACAGAGTGACACACACACACACACACACCCTACCAAAAACATAACCTTGATGGAGGTAATTACACATAACGAATGTTAGAGAAATCTATTTATGTTTTATCTGGCCGAAAGATAAAAGTTTTGGGTGATGGTTTTTTTTTGTTTTTTTTAAATCACCAAATATAAGTAGGGTCCATATCGGTTTTTAAAACACCTATATCACTCGAGCTATACTACACAGGTCCATGGGGAGGAGTCTGTGGTCCATCTGTCTGTCCACACAAGGCGATACTCCTTCAGTATTGGTCAGATTTTAGTAATCACCTATTGGGTCTTCATCCAAATTGTGCTCAAGGTCGAGGTCGCGCTTATATTTTTATGGGCAAGAACCTGTAAATTCTGAATATGTCAGGGATTTTTTTGGGTAGTTTTTAAATTTTTAGAACAGTTCTATCTAGGATAGCTTTAGTGGAAAATCATTTCACTTTTGTTTTTAAAATTCACTCACTAGACCCACATCCTACCAGAAGGGGGACCAGTTACGGTGGTAATGGTCATCACTTTCTTTCATCCTCATCTCATCAAATCCTTAAAATCCTCCTCACGTACAAGGCTTTGAATAATCAGACCTCATAACACCATATCACCTCAATAGAGCACTTCGCTCTCAGACTGCTGGATTACTTGTGGTTCCTAGGATACTTCAGAGTAGAATGGGAGAAAAAAATAAAGAGTAGAATGGGAGGCCGAGCCTTCAGCTTTCAGGCCCCTCTTCTGTGGAACCAGCTTCCAGCTTTGATTCGAGAGACAGACACCCTCTCTATTTTTAAGATTAGGCTTAAAACCTTCCTTTTTGATAGAGCTTATAGTTAGGGCTGGATCAGGTGATCCTGAACCATCCCCTGGTTATGCTGCTATAGGCCTAGGCTGCTGCACTATTTCTTTTCATTCACCTCTTTTTACTCTGTTCATACTTCACTTTGCATGTAATCATTAGTTATTATTCATCTCTGTCTCTCTCCCCTCAGCCCCAACCGGTCACAGCAGATGACTCCCCGAGCCTGGTTCGTTAAAAGGGGAGTTTTTCCTTCCCACTGTTGCCAAGTGTTTGCTCATAGGGGGTTGTTTTGATTTTTGTTTTTTTTTTGCTGTAATTATTATAGGGTCTACCTTATAATAAAAAGCGCCTTGAGGTGACTGTTGTGATTTGGCGCTATATAAATAAAACTGAATTGAATTCATCTCCAGAGAGTCTCTAACAGTCTGCACCAAGTTCACCAAGTCTGCAGAGCAGAACAGGGACAACTGCAGGCCGAGAGGCTGGAGGTGGAGTCGGTGTGTTGGAGACTCACTGGAGAGGCACCTGAATATTTCACTCAGTTTTTTCATTTATCATTTCATTGGTAATAGAAGAAGGGCCATGGCAGAAAGGAATACGGCATAGCAGACAAAATCTTTTTTTCTCCTCAGAAGAAGAGAGTGGAAGAGTAAATGTCTTCACAGAGCCAAAGACCCAAAATTAAACACTTTTTTTTTAAATTAGGGATTGAAAAGAGAAGGTGTCAAATGTTTTTGTTCTCCGTAAATGTTCAGGAATTCTAGTTTCAGTGTATCTATGTCTGCACAAGCAGAAAAAGTGAGGATTGTCTTTTTGCCAGCCCATCATATTTGCAGCTGTGTTCACAGACTGATCTTTAGCTATCAGAGTTTAGCCTTTATAGTTTCAGATCACAAGCTTTCATTTCTTTTTTCCTGTCTTAATATTTGAAATGATTCTTTGAGCAGGAGCAGCAGTGCAGGCATGCAGGCAGGATGTGTGCCAGCAGAGATGTGGCAGCTATCTTTATAGTGACAGTCTATGTGGCATATTCAGCAGCCTCAAATGTTTAGATTGAATGTTTCAGAAGCTTGAAAATCACCATGGCAATGGTCCCAAAGACAAAAGCCCGAGCCTTTTGTCATGGGCAATTATCACAGAGCAGGCCCCTTAAAGCCTTCCATTTGGCTCTGAACAAATTCACATTTCATTTTGTGCTCGTGCATTTGACACAGGGCTTTTTTGTATTCAAATCAGGCTTAGATGGAGAATTTAAATATCCACTGAAACGAGTTCTGTTTGATGCAAGTAGTTTTTCTTTCCCCAGATTATTTCAATATTAGAAATCATGCAGAGGGGATAAGGAGGGCTATAGAAAGACCACGGGAAATTTCCTAATGAAGCCACCTTCAGTACAGACGTGAACATTGAAAAACACAATACCTTGAAAATGAGCTTTGGTATTAAACCCAAGTTTAGGTGTCTTATCTCCCACGAGCTGCTGAGTCCCTAAAAACTGACTTAGCGGAATGAAGAATAACTGTGAGCTTTTGCCAAAGCTGATCCCACTGAAGTGTCGTCTCCACACTATGTTTTAAACTCCGTGTAACTTCAAACAAGTAGGTCAGAGAAATATGAAAAAGTGCTGTTGGAGAATCAAAGCTACGTGTGATGACATTATATACAATGCAGAGCTGCTTCTTGGGCTGTATTTAGTGGTTAGGTTCTAGAGCACTTTGGTTTAATGGAACATGAATCACTAAATGCAAAATTAAGCCTTATGTCTGCTGGCTGCTCTCAGTTTGTATTGGTTTTTCAGGCTCTCAGAATTGGTTCCACATCCCCCAGCCTCTTCAGGTTTTTGTTTAGGAAAAATGTTTTAGGCTGGGGTCAACCTGGTGTGTTTATATGTGACATCAGGGGTCTTTTACAAGCTTCCATGTGATGTCTTGGCAACGAGCCCCATCTCAGAGTGGCCATTACCCAGTGCGTCACTGCGCTGACGCCAGAGGACGCACATCTGCTGATGGATTTGATGAACTGGGTTTGATGCCAGGAGAATGGGTCAGTTCAACCCGTGCAGATTAGTTTCCATATGAATTCCTAAACCCCATCAATAATGTTACTGTTAAGCAGTCTTGCAAAGATTATAAAGAGAAAATAACTATATTTGCATAATTTTTCATTTGATTAAAGAGTGAAATCTTTTTTACATACTACATGAGAGCTTTTGTATAAAGTTGATCCAGTGTTTCTCAGCCATGTTTCATCCTTTATTTAGCAATAGAATGATCATTTGGAGCCCAGGTTTGATCGTTGTTGCCTCTTCTGTGTCGCTCCTTCATCGCTCCATGCAGACTCTGTAGTCTCGAAGCCTCTGCTGATGTCTGAAAGGTTTCAAACATCAGCAGAGGCTCGACCGCGTCCTGCAACCTCTTTGCTTCCCTCAGTAACAAGACGCAGTTAGAAGGGTTCAATAATTCACAAGCTAGTTGCCATAAGGATAAAGCTTATTTTCCCCCCATATGCAATAAACTGGAGAACACTCAGCACCAACGAAAAAAAGGATTTTGTTAAAAATACTGCTGACAAATTTATAAGAACATATTGCAAAGCTGAGCCTATAAATTTTTTACTAAATGGCATGGTGGTGGTTGTATGGAAAGAGAAAAGGAGGGAAACCTCAGTGCTCAGTAGCAGGGCGAGTGTCCAGAGGAGAGATTGATTTACACAAGATTAGATGAAAAAAGAAAAGGTTTTACTGCAGTGCACTGTACAATATTATTCTTGTAGTCTATTTATAATCAGGTTCTCACAGTAATAAGTTGTTTTCCGTCACAGGCATTATTTATGAGGTCTCTAATATTTAAGTGTGTATAAATTTTTCCAAGTTCAGACTGATGTTGTATAAATTGCAATGGAAACAGGCCGGCATATTTGAGCCCTTGTGTTTGAGACTAAAGCCATCAGATAGTCACTGAATCTTTCACTCTGATGCTCCTTTCATTTGTTGTTTCCTCTCCATCTGAAAGTTTTATTCCCCACAAATTCTGTTCATAACAGTCACAACTCATTGCTTACAGCAGGCTTTTATGACAACAATATTTCTGTACTTTAAACCATTCATACCCTTTTCATCTACTACTCTTCAAGCTTACAGTAAATTTCCTGTCATTAAAAAAACGGCATTTTGAGTTAATTCTTTTACATTATTTTCTTTCCACATTGTTATCTTGCGTGTCCCTGGCGTCCTTTCCCTTCCGACTTGCTCTTTATCACCACCCCGTCATTTCCCAGCGGAGAATAGTGGACCATGTCCTCCCATTTTTTTCCAGGAATAGATGATTCTCTTATCTAGAAATTGTATGTCTGTCTGAATTGCTTCCTACCTCTTACAGTTCCCATGCACCACTTTGTTTTTATTTCCAAGACAAGCTCACTGGATAATTTAGATGTAGATTCTGTGTTCTTACAAAGCATGGCCTCATTTTAGCTGAACCTAATGCAACTGTCTTCATCATATAAAAGGATTTTAATCAAGAGGCTTGCTCTTCATGTGATACCTTTATATTTTCACTTTGGAAGGATAAACTTAATTCTTAAACTTACAAAATGAATCATTTGAGAATTAAGCCTTTAACTGTGTTTGTCCATGAGAAACACAAAAGCAGAAACACACACACACAAGACAACTGAATCACACTCACAATGCTCCTGTGTGGCCGTGATGGATGGAGGAGAGGTCTTAAAGCTGTAAGTGCAGGTATTGGGGATAGGCTGAGCCTTTAAAAGCGTCCATAATCCTGACTGGACTTGCTGGGAGGATCACCCACTGCTTACTGTCACCTTCTGGGGCTGAAAAATGAGGCCAAATGCAGAAGTGCCAAAAACTGTAGGTCTCTGAATGGCCACTGGAAGCAAGTTAGCTACCGGCTATCATAGTTACAATTCCCAAATTTAGAACAGAAGTAAAGATATTAACAGCTTAGCATGAACAACATCAGATGGCCGTCGCTCCCTCTGCCTGGTTTTTCCTTCCCACTGTTGCCAAGTGCTCATAGCAGGATAGCTGGGTCTCTCTGTATTCTCTATAATCTAAATAGGCTCACTGAACTGGACATTCTGATCATGTTTGAGCCAGAAGGTCACACAGATGCTGTGGACTGCTGTGTGATCAGTGCTAACACCATGTCCAACAAGTCTGTACTTGGGTTTCGGAGTCAAATTCTAGTAGGTGTATGTCAGCACTAATTAGCAGGTATCTATACTCTAACTAATAGGTGACATCATTTTCTACCCATATTTTATATGCAGTGTTTGCTCGGCCCCAGCCATTGAAGCCTGACAGATTTTACTTCATACTAACCCCTAAAAATGTGACTGACACTAAGGGAGGTGAGTTGGAGTTTATAGTAAACATATCATTTTGCCATTCATTGTTTCTTCCATGGGTTCCATACGTTTCCTCTTGGATGCCTTTATGTTGGCAGCCTTGCCAGGATTGCAGCCCACAGGGCAGGTAAAGGGGCTGTGATGCTGCACACAATGCTCCGAGAATGAAGAAATGCTCTGAGCTCACAGGAGTGGGCCTTCTCTTCACTGCACAGCAACCATTACTCTAAATCAGCCCCCTTCTTCCTCCTCCTTCTTCATCCCTGACCTCCGCTAGAATCCACTGACCTGGAAAATATCTGGTGAGTCCAAGCCACCAAGAGCGGCACTGGCCCGAGCGTCACCTGCAAACAGCAGAGATATTGAGCCAATTACAAGATCATTATCTGCTGTTAGTGGTAGGGGAACACTGTGGGAGTGTATTTATGCCTGCCAGTGCTCCCTGGTGGAAGAGGAAAAATGAATCAGAGGCTTTTGGGGGAGAAGTGGACAGTGCTCATGCCCACTTGCCTTTATTTCTTTATGACTCTCGTCTTTCGACAGACTTTGGCTCCAATCCAAACCCCTTTCTAAAAGATCAACGATAGCACCCATTTAGACCAGATAGTTGCTATTTGCACCTGGCTAAGTCATGTGCCATGCTGTCATATTTTGTGTGCACCTGATTTAAAGTAAATATGACTTTATGGCACATTCAGAATTATTTTTTTTCACCATTTATTTAACAGACATGAGTCACAACCTGGATATGAGGGCAGGGTTGAGTCGGTTTGCGAGTGTAATTTGTTCAGTAGGGAAACGAAAGCAGTGATGCATTAGGCGCTTTATTCCAAAGTGGCTGCTTTATAGAAAAGCTTACAAAGGGCGCATTTAGTGATGTACTGCCTTTTACTGTGTACATTGGATTTGGTATTTTAGCAGGGAATAGTTTCCTGAAAGAATCCTGGCATCTTTTTCCAGCTACTTAGTTCCATATGAGAGGAATGACGTACATTTACAGCATGCATCACGTTCCGTCATGTACACAAACAGTTTGTTTGTCATCCTCTAAACGTCTTAGTCATCTTTTGTATTTCTTCTTCAGTACTTAAACACATGCCAAAGCAGTGAATTTGATTTAAAGGGAAGCCTGGGTTCATGTGCTCTGTTTTGTATTTCACTTTGGGTCTGCATCGTGTTTCACGAGTAGAGCCTTCTGCCTGTGTTTCATGCGTCAGTGTGCTCAGGGAGTCGTTTTTTAGCAGCGCGATGAAGACATCAAAGCAGAATCTGGAACTGCAGTAAATCTGAAGCTCTTGGATGGTTTGTCATCTGTTACATCACCTACCGCTGCCAGTAAGATTTCATTAGAAAGCGCTGTGTGCTGCTTCAGGAGACTGGAAAAATATCCCAGTACAGTTCACGTACTGTAAAATAGATTTATTTCCCCGAGTAAAACTTAATGTTAAGAATTAAAGTTCTTTATTTTGTTACCTTGGTGTGCATAAGTAACATTACTGATAAGACCTTTTGCAACTTTCTGCTTTGGAGGTCATGTCCAAAATCTGTGACACCAAGCCAAGATAAACCAGATAAAAACACATTTTTAAGCACACCTTCAGCCAAACTGTCAGGGGTCAAGTTGCATTGTGGGTAAAAAAAAGAGGACTGGATTAAATAAAAGTGACAGAGACTGGTTCTGCTGCGTCATTTTATTTAAATGCAAATCTCTCCTGCTCATCCAGAGTTGGGTCACAGTGGCAGCAGTCGTTCTCCTCAGTAATGCCCACAAAGCCATAAGACCTTTCAGTGAGTCCTGGGTTTAGCCTGCTTCCATGTGCCTGGAAGACCCACAGGAGAAGTTGATGAGAAGGACACGAGCAAACTCCCTCTGGGTGTTCAGGCTCGTTGCACTATGCCTTAGGCGGGCTCAGCCACCCTGTGGTAAAAATGAATTCCAGCCCCACAGTCTCATTCACTCGGTCAGCACCCAGAAATGAGACTAGCGGTACATCACCTGGTGCACTGAAAGCTTTGCATTTTAAGTCTACTGATCTGCATGCATCTACTTCTCCCATGACAAAGTAATTTGCTTGCAGCATTGTTAAAATTAGGGCTAAAACATTTGAATAAATGCTTACATTTCCAGTCAAATATGTTGTTTAATCAGCATTTGTTTTCTGAACTGCAACCATTCTCGCACTAACTATAAAATTGATGTCATCCTGAATACATGACTGCTTTATGACTTCCATATTTCAGCTTCCAAACATGGCTGTCTTCATGCTGTCTACATTACACGTACCGCGTACCTCGCTGTCTCTGACAAAAACCAGCCACGTCTCGAGTGGCCTTGCACCACCACACCACTGCTGTTAGTGCATTGACCAGAGGACCGGCTCAACGTGCACCATGAAATATGGATGCTTCCTTTAGTACAGACTCATTTCTTTTTCATAGCACAATAATGTTCTCTTTTGCACTGGGAAGCTGTGAGGGCGGCTTTGGAAGTCTGGTGGTTCCCAAGCCAACATTTTCCCAATGTAAGCAGGAAGACGCTCTTGGTGTCTCCGTGCATGCCGGCGTCTGTAATTCCCCTTTTATCAATAAATAGACTCACCTTTCTCCCTCAATGACTCGTCAGCTCTGCAGCCTTTGCAATCCCTGATGGCATTGATTCTGTTTCAGAGTACTATTATACTGCCTCACGCTGGACTCTGGTGCGACAGGGCAGAGCTAATGCGAGAGGAAAGCAGCCTTGTCCGGGATCCTCTTTACACAGCTGTAGGAGAGGTCGCAGATACCGAGAGGACTCCGGAGGTCAGCTGGCGGTCAGTGTTGCAGGAAGATGTCGAGACATCGGTGCACCTGTGTTGACGCTGTTGCTCTTATCGACCACATCCTGCCTGTCCCCACTGTGCTGACCTCGTGAATCATTCCTCAAAGAGAGGATTCACTTATGATACTGGATGTGTTTTGACATTGGCCTGAAGGTATTGACTTGTAGCTGTTAGATCCATTTCACCTCACCCACTGAGATCAGCCAGCAGCTGTTTTAAAACCTGAAACAACCATAAGGAAAACTGACAGTGACATTCATGCGATTCCATTTCACTTATCCTGACTCCACAGCAGTGCTGGATTCTTCCTGGAACTTGGTTTTAGTTGTTACGACCCAAAAACAAAGCATTTAGTCGATGGAGTTTGAGTGGCTGGATGGTTCATGACATAATGTGGGATTAATGAAACAAACAATCATGTCTCCAATCAGTCGTTGTGGCTGATAAAACCCCACTAAACTACACGGATCACACTCTTGTGTGGGACATTGTGGAGCTCTCAGAGCTTTACCTGTTCTGCTATTTCCATTCCCCTCATAGGAATTCCTGTCCGTCACCTGTGCAGATTGGAAATGAATCTAAAGCTGAATCTTTAGGCCATGGCATCAGCAGATGAGACTTCAGTTTGTGCAGCTCTTATCTGCTCACTGTCACCTCACCAATGAGAGCGTTCGATCAGGAGGAGCTTGTGTTTGTCATTATAAAGAGTAATTGCAAACAGCCCTGAGCAAAACCAGACGCCACGTTTGTCGTGACAGCTAGTCCCTTTAGAAATGTGCTGTGTTTGTGTAGCGCTGCGTCTCAGCAAACAGGCCCTCTGTGTGATGCTGTGTATGCTAAACGGAGCATGATTGCATACCAGCCTCTTAGCAAGGAGTAAAAACGGTGCCTGTCACATCAAGAAAACACCTACTGTCAGGCCGATGCTGCATTTTGACAGAGTTTCCTACGTGGCCTTACAGACAACAGGCTCTGGTGATGAACGGAGGACCACCCTGAGGACCACCCTGTGTGATGGTCTTAGTACTTCTGTCACAGGTGGCAAACTTCATCTACCCTGGGAACAACCCGGGCCACTTAGTTGGTGGCAGTCGTCGCTTTACGCAGCACCAGCCGAGCAGATGAATAATTGACGCCTGCATTCTGTACTTTGGTGAATTTTAAAGCTGTACTCTGCAGAGACTCTAAATGGTAGAGGGAGGACACGTTAATCATTCATAGGCTGCTTTTACTCGCGTTGCTTAAGGTCGCTGTCCTGAAGGCGGCTGGGCAGGAGGAGAATGAGGAAGAGGAGTGCAGGTGGAGGGATATGAAAGAAAAAGGTGAAAAACCACAACCAAATATTATAGTCACGGGGATTGCTCTTGCTGAACTTTGGGATTGCTGTCAATGCGAGTGTATTTTCTTTCATGGGATGAAAACCTTTTGGATGTCAGTATGTAGCACTGTGTTGAACCACTTATCAGAGCTCCAGAGGAATTTCTGCAATCATGTTGCACATAAACATAATGTTGAATCACACGTACAGCTTGTGAGGAGAAATAAGTTTCATGGATTTTTCTGATGCTTCTTTGTCATCCGTTGCAAAAACGAAGGTGATCGTACTGAGACGGCCTTGAGTATCAATATTTTATAACTGGTATTACCACAGTAGAGGCATAGGGATTGGCCATTGACCTTCTTTTTTTTTCTTTTTGCTCTGTATGAAAGGGGGAATACCCCCATTCAAATGTACCCATGGGAGAGCCCCCTCTTTAATAACCACACCACCATCTCTTTACGTCCAGAGGCATTCCTGAAAGAGGAGCTGCGCCAAAACTGCCAATCAACCTTTGGTCACGCATGAGAGAAATCAAATAAATAAACTTCTGCAGGCAAACTGTTTCCAGTGTTATCCTTTATTGATTGGATTCAGTGTTTTTGATGACTTAGCCGGAGTTCATCCAGTTTTCATGTTTATTGTTGTAAGAGAGGTTGCATAACTGTGACAGTTGCTTAGTAAGTTGCAGTAAAGAGTGCAGCTCAAATTAATAGCTCACTTCCTTTTTTTTCCTCTCCCTATTTTCTCTTTTCAGAGAGTTGATGCCCAAGACTCTGGAAGGCCAAATCACAATGGAGAAAACTCCCAGCTACTTCGTGACCAGAGAGGCTCCTGCCCGAATCTCCGCCATGTCCCGGGACACCAAGCTGATCGTGGTAGTGAGGGACCCTGTCACCAGAGCGATCTCGGACTACACGCAGACACTGTCTAAGAAGCCCGACATTCCCTCCTTTGAGAGCCTCACCTTCAAAAACAGGACTACGGGGCTCATTGACACCTCATGGAGCGCCATCCAGATTGGCATCTACGCCAAGCACCTGGACAACTGGCTGCAGTACTTCCCCATGGAGCAGATCCTGTTTGTGAGCGGCGAGCGTTTGATCAGCGACCCGGCCGGAGAGCTGGGCCGCGTGCAGGACTTTCTCGGGCTCAAGAGGATCATCACAGACAAACACTTCTATTTCAACCAGACCAAGGGCTTCCCGTGCCTGAAGAAAGCCGAAGGCAGCAGCAAGCCCCACTGCCTTGGAAAAACCAAAGGGCGCACCCATCCAAACATTGACCCTGAGGTGGTGCAGAGACTACGAGTCTTCTACAGACCCTTCAACATGAAGTTCTACCAGATGACAGGAAGATTTTTTGGTTGGGATGACTGAGTGTTTTTTCTCTCTTGAAGTTGAGAACTGTCAGTAAGACTGTGTCACTGTGTCAGGAAATTAAATGTAAGATTTTGGGAATAATGTTGTATTGCTATGAGAATAAAGTCATAATTACAATAACATTGGATACAAGTAATAATATTAAAAGAAGTGACAAAATGATAATGATAAAAATAAGGATAATCACATACATACCTGTATATCTAATTTAGCTCTTTAAAAATTTTGTATATGAAAATAGTTATATTAAACAAATATTTCTTATATAACATTTAAAAGTCATTTTGGTAAACAATTAATTCTTATTTATTTACGTTGTAATTTTATTTATAGTGCAATTAATGGTATATTCTTTGAGATGATACAAAAGTCATGTAACCAAAAAAGCCTGAAATTCTCTGATGTCACAAATTTGCAAGAACATCACTTCACTCAGTCTCAGAGTTATTTAAGCCCTCCGTCACACAGGCCCAGAGACTGGTCAGTACCCCCCTGGCAACCAGAGATCACAAGGGGACAATGTGCATTCCTTTACCGGTTGGCTGGTGGTTGCTGGCTATTGCTAGGTGAAATCAGTCATAAAGAGGGTGCTACAGCAAAAAACGTCCTCGATTGCTTTGGCAGCTAGCAGATGGCGCGGTTGCACATGGAAGATGCCAGCATGTCTGGAAAAACTCATCAACTACTTGCTGAGGGGGAAATCAGAAGCTGAGAACATTGGACCTGACTGCTGCAACCAACGTGCTTCGAAAGGTGCAACTTTGAGTCAGATGTTCTCTCTTTCTGCTTTGCACCACGTTCTTCAGTTCCACTACTGCTTAGTGAATAGTTGGCGAGTATTTGCAGATAAATCGGCATCTTCAGTTCACTGCAAGCTGCTGGTGACTTAAGCAGTCGGTGCTGCATCGTATACCTCTTTGTGAGCAGTTTCACCAGTGATGGCACAAAACTCCAGCAACCACGTGGCAGCTGATCTGAGAATACAACTTTTCGGTGGTCAATACGGGGTCACTGAGTGGCCTCTAGGCCTGTGTGACCCGGACCCCCGATCTCATTTACCAATATCAAAAACAGATTTATGGATTGATTGATTTCGCTGTGAACTGTGCCTGGTCAGAAGGAAAGAAATACTGATTTGAGAGGTTTTGTTTATTAATTTACTTTGGCTTTAGTTATTTATAAGTAACTGGGTTATCTGTGTGCAGTGTGATGATGTGATGAGGTGAATCCATCCTCCCAATCTGAAGCAATATGGTTCCTTAAGAAAAAACACTTTTTATTCTGTTACCTTTACACAACATTTAAAATCATTATTCCATTTCTGTTCTCTCTGAATTTTAGTGCCCTGGCTCATGTTTTTGTTTTTG
Organism: Bujurquina vittata; assembly: GCA_015106715.1. NCBI lineage: Eukaryota > Metazoa > Chordata > Actinopteri > Cichliformes > Cichlidae > Bujurquina > Bujurquina vittata. Next base: position 25,561 of record VUQK01043506.1, on the reverse strand, counting down.
TTTTTAAAATTATAATGGTCCCGATAAATGGCTGTACTCATAATTTTATAGTAATCTTGTATTTTTTCAAATTATTGCTCATTTATATAAAAAAATTAAAATCATCAAATATCAAATCAAATTATCAAATATTAGTTTGATTTTCTCAAAGAACCAGAACGTGTTTTATTCATATTTTTTTAGATTCCAACTTTTTTTTGCAAATCTTGTCTTTTTTTCCCCCAACAGCCCGGGCGGCTATGAGAGAGCAGCAGCCCTATCTCACCTCCCTTTAGATATGCAATATTTCTCTGCTACATTTTCCTTCCTCAGAGCTCGCTGTAATCCACGCTCATGGAGATGTTTTTGAGTTAGTGAAGGGTTTGCGTAATATCTATAGCTCCATCTTGAGAACCGTTTTTTCTTTCAGTTTGAAGGTCCTTGGCTGTGAAACAGAAATTATTGTGTGATGTGCGTCTTCGAGGGGATGCACATAGTGTGATAAAAACTAATGCCATATATTAAACATAACTGCTTTGAAATTTTAAAAATTTTCTAGCAAAAGTAATATGAACAGATAAAACATAGTTATTTTTGAAATGTATTTATTCAAAAAGTACACGAGGAGTAAGTTTGCATTGTGAGCAACTCCTCGGTGAGTGTGTTATTGTGTTCCCCGTGCCTTTGTGTTAGTTTGAAACTGTTCGCATGTTATCCTCATTTTAATTTCAGGCTTTTTATTTTATTATGTATTTACTGTATATGGGTGGAAACACTCGTCTCTGCTCAGCTTTCAGTTTCTCAGTTTCAAGGGTCGTTTCCTCACCTTCAGTTACAGAAGCAGAGATTCCAGCGCCGAGCTGAGTGGAGGAAAAACCACGGCTCGAGTTTCCTCAGCATGCCTCGTGTATTGAATACACTTAATGTCACTGGCCTTCTTTGCCTTGAGGCTGTGTGTGTGTGTGTGTGTGTGCGTGCGTGCGTGTGTGCGTGTGTGTGCGCGTGCGTGCGTGCGTGCGTGTGTGGTCACTGTGCTAAATCCAGGGAGCTCGAAAACAATGACTGAGTTGTGTTCCTATATTGTCGACTTGTGTTGTGAGCTACTTTCTGAAAGCAGATGTGCCTCAAAAGATACGCAATCAACAATGTAATGTGTGTGTGTGTGTGTGTGTGTGCATCAAAGAAGAACCTTAAATAGATTTTGGAGGTTATGTAACCAATCTAACTTTATTGTCGTGACTGTTTCTTTCTTAAAGTTGAGGTTTTTTCAGCCGCTCGTTGAATAAAAGATGTTCTATGTAAAGACTTTGTGTACATAAGCATCTATATACTTTTGCCATTTTTTCAAGGCTGTAACTCCAGCTCAAAAATTTACCCATATGGTGTAATAGGACGCCATCTCCATACTGTTAAGAACACATTGAAGCTGGGCCTCCTGCAGAACGAGAGCACCCGTTGCTTCCTGCTTCTCCATCTCCTCTATTACAGCATCTCACATTGTCTCAGCTTCTCTCTGCCCAACCTCAGGCAGAGAGTCAAAGGGAGGCATTGGGGATTTTACAAAAAGCTTCCAGTGTGAAAACCTATTCTGGTGTGTTGGGAGCATCGTGAAGACTCGGGTACTAAAGCCCAGAAAGTTGAAGTACTCGTGGGTTCCTTAAAATTGATTTAGCTTGCACACACAGAGCAAATGAATGATGCAGTTGTGTTAATCCATCCTGACCCTGGTGCTCACACAGAAGCGTAAAGGTGCAGTCAGAGGTGATCTAATAGAAAAAAAGAATATTGGACTCATAAATATACATTGATTAGTGTGTAAATACATCTTCCAACAAGTTGTTGCCTGCTCATAAACTTTGAATGAATGCATTAAAAATACGCAGGAGCGGGCTTCAGTTTGTGGAAGTCTTCATGTTGCATCTTAAATATGGTGGCCAGGATGGCCATCACTGCTCCACCCAGTCGCGTTTTTACGTATGTGGCCGCATACATAATACACCAAAGGTTCATTGGTAGAGGGGAAAAGATCTCGTAGTCGTGTGCCGTGGAAGCAAAGTTTGATTTGTGTCTGTACCTTCAACCTCTGACTTGTGCAAACGGGCGTGTGGTGTGGAGGAGGGCGATGGAGGACATGTTGATTCTGAGCATCAGGTTTTTATTCTTTCTCTTAAACCTGAGTTTTTTTGTTGTTGCTGTTTGGTTTTTGTTTGTTTTTTTCCAAACTAAAGTGAACATTTAAAAACCTTCACTTCTGTTTAAGAAATGTCAAATGTAAATTGAACCATCCAATAAAATTTACCTCACCTGTTTTACATGCATGTCCAGGTGTCATCACCTTATTGAATGTGATTATTTGGTGCAAATTATAAAAGAAAAAAAAAATGTTTTCTATCAAATGAGAATTGAATTCACTGAAACTGCTGGCAAACATCAAGAGCAGCTGGTTCTACTGTGTGTGGTAGTGAAGGTAAAACTGAAAGCTTGAGCTGGGCAGTATGCAACAGTGTATCAAGAGCCTCTTCTCTTTCCTCTTCTGCTGCACCTGCATGTTTTTCTTTGCTCTTGGCCTTTTCCTCCCGCAGTCTGCTGACTGATTTGGAGAAATTGCGCTCTCGAGCATTTATGAACCGTGATGAGAGCAGGAAACTTGTTGAAAGTCTCTGAGGCAGATTGTCAGTGTGCTGCAAATGATGCTGTGTCACGGGAGCGGGGGAAGCGGAGGCCGATGTCCATTTGTTGACTCGTTGGGTTTGCTTGTTATTCCTTCCTGAGTGGGTCAGGAGGTCCTCCTCAGTGACGGTTCCTCACAGTAATAAACAGAGACGGTTTTCATCCATCCGCTCAATTCTCTGAAGGGCAGCTTAGTATGAAAGACGCCGACATCTGCTGCGGGGCAGCATGCAGACCACCCCTGCCACAGTGTATTCAGCTCAATATCAATGGCACGATCCTGGGGAGAACTTTAAGTCTGTCTTTTGAAAAACAGCTGACCGCATGTGGTGAGATTTTATTTTTTTATTTATTTTTTTTTTGAGGGAGCGGTGGGCTGTTGCAGAAAGACAGGCATTTCTGGTAGCTTTGCAAATCTCTTTGATGCACTTTTTCTTTCTTCTTATATTTCATCCTTTACGGTTATTATACTCATTCCATCATAATAGCATCATGTGCCTCACAAACACACGCAGGAGCACCTGTGTGGAGTCACCTGCGCACAATCAGCTTGCACCCCGCTCGACTTAAAGTAAGCCTTCTTTCATCCAGATCCCTCAGTCCACACACGCAGATCCCAGCCTGTTTCTGCACACACAGACGCTACACAAGCTAAAGATGTGCGCACGAGTGTGTGTGCTTGCATATTGGGTGCCCTGAGCATCTTATAGGCCATGTAAAATGTTGAAGTAAAGGGATCAGAGAGATTACTTTGAAGAGGGAGGCGGCAGTGAGAACATTTGCACACACCCGGAATCGTTTCTACAACTTTCTGTCAATCAAATGCACACATATGCAGATGCGGCTCCACTCTGTGTCATAAACGTATGAAATTACTCACGCATGCATACACACTGACCCACTGATTTCCACACACGAGCACAGTCGCCACCCACTTTTGCCCTGCGGTGAGACATGGAGGGGATCAGATCTGTTTTCTTTGGTTCCCAGCAGAGAAGCCCTTAATCCCTGGCCTAGTCTGGGCAAATATATCCACCAGGCACGCTCCACACACAGCCTTAATCAAAACAGCTGAGGGGGTGATGGAGTCGTCTTTTCATTCTCTATCACAGACTCAAGGAAATATTTGAATTTCAAAAAACATTCTCTCACATGGCGTCTTACTCTGAGATGGAACCAAGGTACCCGTGTTTCATCCAGGAGGGCAGGCCATCACATGACCTGCAGTTGCAGTGAACACCAGCCATCAACACCGTCTGGTTTTGTCCTCTTGATTAACACAAGCAAATTTCCTCTGGAGATGAAAGCACTTTAGGACTTTCTCTTTCATTTTCTTCAAGCTGTCATTTCTTCATTTTGAAGCTCACTGAAGTTTTTCATTGTGACTGAACACAGAGACTGCGGCCTGCAAAAGACATACAGAGAGAAAAGTTTGGCTATGCTGCAGCAAAATTGCTGGCATTATGTTTAAAGACATTCTCATGAAAATGACCAATTGTTTGCTCATGATGAAAAGGCATTTTACCAACGGTTTGCATGCTAGTAATAAAGCAGGGGACTGCTCTTTGAACTGTCACTTCTGTGCCCGCAGTGCAGCAGACAACACACAAAATTAGCAATTAAGATTGTCTGGGAGCAGGACTCTTTCCAGACATGTGTGTTTTTACTTCGAAGTTTTCACGTATCCCTCCTTCAAAAGGGCTGCTGCTTTTCAAAGGGTGATAATTGATCTTGACACGTGATTACAGATGCGTTCATGTTACGCTCAAATTTTCCTTCCTTTGAAAGAAAAGCAGGGCGACTGAAGTCTAAAAAGATGGCCAGATTGTCTCAGGGATAAAGCCAAAGTGTTGTCAGTGCAACCTTTTATTTACACAAAGTATATTTGCATGAATGCTATATTAGGGTCTGATTTTTGCAGGTTTGGGATAATCCTGTTGATTTGTTGTAAACGTGGAATATTGCCAATGCAAATGCATGGAAGCAAAGCTAATAAAATGCTTCTGATCAGTGATTCTGAGACTAAATCCCTCATTGTTTTCAATACAAACCTTTTACTTGAATGCAACCAAAGCCTGCTCAAACATGATCGGTCACTAATACGAGGGCAACAAATACAATACACATGAAAAGCTGCATATTATGACCGAGATTATTTTAATGAACTCTATTTGACATATAAGGAGTATTAAGGGCCTGTAAGATGCATTGAGGCTGGACTGTTTGTTGTTTTCTACAGGGAAGCAAAAATTGATTTACATGAGCATAGATGGAGGGTGTGTTCATTGTAGGCTGCCTTGGGTTAGGGTTAGCATGAGTATGATTGTACTCACACTGCACCCAGTGATATGGGCCTGAGTACCTCTAAGCTTTTATCAGCATCTCACAGTCTCTGTATTTCATGCACACACCCGCTCCTGCACAACGTTAGAGATTCATGATTTTTATGCATTTTGTGGCTTAACTGTTGATGCACTGTTTTTTCACGTGTTAGAGGTTTGATATTTACTTGAAACACGGCATCTGAAAGAGCTGCCGTTCCATGCTCCTGGGCCACCTTTTCAAGCAGGCCAGGCCACGGTCCACTTAACCACATGCAGTGACCACACATATCGAACACATTGGACTCTGGGGTCAAATGAGCTGAGCCACAGTGCGGATCTTAACATGTCTTTAATGAAGTCTTTGCTTTCTTACCTCGAGGTAGCTAACAAGAAAAATGTGACTTTATGAAGACTCTTTCAAAATTGGGACTGGGTGTGGGTTTCTGTAACTGGGTGAAGATATTATACTCCAACCCGAGAGCAGCTGTTCTGACAAACAGGAGGAGTTCAGACTTTTTTCAGCTATCTAGAGGGACAAGACAAGGATGTGCCCTCTCCCGCTACTCTTTACAATAGCACTGGAACCACTAGCGGCAGCGATTTGTGCAAATGCAAGAATTAAGGGGGTACGGGCAGGGGGCAGAGAGCATAAATTGTTGTACGCTGATGATATTTTGGCAGTGGGAGTAGATCCTAGGGACTCACTACCAGCCTTGTTAGAGTGTATTGAGTCATACTCTAGATTATCTGGTTAAAATAAACTGGCACAAATCCAAATGTATACCTATATCTCAAACATGCCACCTGGGAGATGTCACTAAATACGGCTTTAAATTCTCACGGTCAAATATGAAGTATCTGGGTATCAATTTGAATACAAACCTGGAGGATATAACGTACTCAAATATGGAGCCTCTTCTTCAAAAAAAATAAAGATGAACCTGGATAAATGGGGAAAACTGAAGCTCTCGCTGTGGGGTAAAATTAATATTATTAAAATGGTGATTGCACCACAATTCAACTACATATCCAGGATGCTACCAGTTACTGCTGCACCACAATTATTTGAGCAATATGATAGACTTGTTATGGGATAAAAAGAGACCTAGGATTAATATCAGAAAGATATAGTCACCAAAAGAAGAGGGCGGTATGGGACTACCCAATGTACGCATATACAATTTATCATTTGAAATGTCCAGATTAGTAAAACACTGGAAGGGACTGGATAGAAAACTGAGCTGGATCGAGATTGAACGAGAATTGACCAACCTACTTGAACCTCTTGACGCTTTCTGGTATAGCTCAAAGAATATTGACAAGGCTTTCTTATCAAATCCAGTAATATCCTACGCTAGAGCAGTCTGGCCTGAAATTCACAAGATGTATGGCATTTCTCACTTAAGACAACCATGCTCTCCAGTCTGGCACAACGCTGTGGTGCAAGTCGGGAAAAAAATGATATGCTGCTGTGATTTCAGTAAAGAAGAATGGCCAAAAATCTTATCAAAGTCAAGAAAATACATAAGAGAGGCAAAAAGGGAAACTTATCCAATATAAGTTAATTCATAGATTTTATTTTACTCCCTCCAGACTACATGGAATGGGTTTGGTGGGACATGGGCTATGCTGGAAGTGTCAAACCAACACCGGGACATTTCTACACTTAATTTGGGAATGTAAAATGATTCACCCATTCTGGGGGAAGGTTCTGGACCATCTGAGTAGATGGCTTGGTGTGGTAATTCCCCTATCACCAAGATTATGCATATTAGGGGACCAAACAGACGTACAGTACCAAGTCTGCCTAAATTTCACTGCAAGATCCAATCAGTAGGAACCATCACAGTGGCTCGGACAATCCTCAGATTATGGAAGAGTAACGTGCCTCCAGACATCAAAAAGTGGCTGGAAATTTTGTCAGAGGTTAATGAAGAGGAAGAATCTATAAGGGCCTGGGATTACATTTTTGGCATATAAAAGATAAACAACTGTGTATAGGCAGAGGCCAAATTATCCCACTGATGTTGCTGCCCTTTCGTTATTCAATATACACGTTTTTTGAACGCATGTTCAGCGATATATGGGTGAGCAGGCAAATATGTATACACATATTCCTATGTATATGCTCATGTTCTAAAATATGTGTTTTTTCACTTAGATGTTAGTTGCTCTCATTCACTTGGACCTGTTACAAATGGTACTAAGCTGGGTATGTTACCTGTTGAAGTGGTTTTGTTTGTTTGTTTTTTATACGAGGGGTTGTTTTTGTTTTTGTTTTGTTTATATACGAGGGGTTGTTTTTGTTTTTGTTTTGTTTTATACGAGGGGTTGTTTTTGTTTTTGTTTTGTTTGTTATACGAGGGGTTGTTTTTGTTTTTGTTTTGTTTGTTATACGAGGGGTTGTTTTTGTTTTTGTTTTGTTTTTTATACGAGGGGTTGTTTTTGTTTTTGTTTTCTTTTGTTTTATACGAGGGGTAGTTTTTGCTTTTGTTTTGTTTTGTTTGTGTGTGTGTGTGTTTTTGTTCAATGTTTGCATTGAGATGAAAAATGTAAATAAAAACTTTAATAAGAAAAAAATTTAAAATGTGACTTTATTACACTAAATATGAAAGCAGAGCAGCAGGGAAACTGCCAGACTGAGTGTGTGCAAAGTTCAACAGTGCTGCTGTGATCTGTTTCTAAAGTCACTAATCAGCATAATGCATGCTATAATGGCTATGCCCATATTTTGTATGCAACTTATGGGTAGTCCTCAGACTCTTTCTTTGCTCTTCATAGTTTCTCTTTTGTCATATTGACTTGACTTCATGAACCATTTTGCACCAGCTATTCCTCAGCAGTGTTTAAGCTTATGTTAAACTATAAAAGCAATTGCCCAAAAGCAATTCTACAAATTGCTCTCTTTGTTACTTTGAGATAGTACAAAGGAGGAACATATGCAGAGAAAGAGGGGGCAGAGTTGGATAAAGACCACTGGTTGTTTTAGACGCAAATTAGCCTGTGTGGCCTGAAACAAATAGCTCTAAATAAATCATCACACACTTATTCCCATTCAGTGCACAGTCTCTGTTTGCCTTATGAATAAATGACAACTCGGCCCTGTTTACCTCCCACTCATTACAGACACTGGCCCATCACACTCGGAGGCCCTCACACAAACACACACAGGCTGTATTATTGCTGAAAGCCATCCTCTCACACTATTTCTGCCTCTTTTGTTCACTTTCAAAAAAAGCTCACAGAAACTCTCCCCTGATCTGCTTCACACACATGAATTCAAACCTAACGATCTGCTGGCCAGTGTTCACACTTACAGTTTGCTTTCTCCACAATGAACACACACACACACACACACACCACAAGCACACACTAGAGCAATAGGAGCTTGTTAATAATTGAAGTTGTCAGAGTGCCACAGTGCTGAGTGAAGGGACAGCATGCAAATACCACAGAAGAAAAGTCAAGGTTCCACTAAGTAATTATTTATCACCCGAGGCTATAGCTGTGGAGAGCACCAACATGATGAACTATCCTACAGCAGACCCTTATGAGGTGTTACAGACACATTCAATATTACCTTTCAGACTGTGTATTTTGGTGGAGAAGGTCATGGCATACTTAGGGTTGATGTCAAGATAAAGAACAGCCGATGGGAAATTTGAGCTGTTACCATGAAAGAGGCTCATTTGTCTCTTTGAACAACAAAATGTTCTAAAGAACTCTGTAGCCATTGAGGTTTCGGTGTACTCAGGTGATGGATCTGTTTCTGGGGATGCGAGTGTAATCAGTGAGGTTGCATAGAGGGTCATTTGCACATGCTGTCGAATATTTCAGCATGCACTGAGTGTTTTAGGTGCATTTAAGTGTGATGTATGGCTGCACATGATGGTGCCTGGCCCTTAAAAAACACTCATAAAGCGTGCTGACATTCTTTCACATGGTGCTTTTTTCCTCAGCGTGCTTTGTGGTCATGCTGACACGTGACCTGGTATAGAGCCTTTGTTTATCTAGAAAAACCTCAATGAGATGATAAATAACTTTATTTAAAGCCTTGTCACAGAGCTGTGGTGTCTTATAAGCAGACGCCAGAGCAGAATTATACAATTTCAGAAGTAAAACCAACTTTTGCCCACACATTGCCTAATAGTGACATTACCTCATGCAACGCCAACTGAAACAGAAGAGAACCCCAAAGTGCGAAAGATAGAAGCTCATAGTCTCCGATGATAAAATGCACAACTTTGCAGCTGAACTAAACATCCTTACAAGAAAGTAAGGACATTAGGTGCTAAGTCGCTATTATAGACGGGCTGTTGTTGGTTCATGAATTTTTGGCATTTCTGCATGCAAAACCTTTTAGTTGCCACACATTTTATGACAAATACTGGAGCTACATAGTCAGCTGCCTCTCCAATGACTCTCTAATTCAGCAGAGAGACACTTTCTCCACTGTTTTATGCTCAGCAGCTTCAGTGAATCTGCTTTGGCAGCAGAGAAGAAACAGACCACTGAAGGTCAAACCTGCTGAAGGAACATTAGCTTCAAAGCTTGACGACCCAGTGTGGGCCAGTCCTCCACCTGCAGAACCTGCTGCAGGTGCATTTATATTGCTGGCCATTTTATTTCTCTTATGTAGCTACATAATGAGATTACAAAAGGTAAATAACAGATGACTGTAATGTGTGGTTCAAAGGCACCAGGTACATGCAGCACAATATTTGCACTGCTGCCCATTCAAAACGCTAACATAGCCAAGCAGGTGGGGAACACAGACCCCCAACACCTTATGACTTTTGGTGAAGCTCATCATTGGCAGGTGAAAAGAAACAGCTGCCAACACCATGTGCAGCTGGAAAATGGCACAGGTAACCACCCCTAGGCCAACAGCAGAGTGAAACAGGCTGCACTGAGGAGAAAATTGGCCACATCACACTGAGAGAGCTCATACAAAGACAGTTCAGCCCGAAAACCAACTTGAACACAGGCTAATCTAAAGCCTCATAGCACTGTCACACAACTGAGACTGCACTGAGCTTCCACAGCAATATATGTTCCCAGACAGAGAGCCCTGTGTGCATGAGTGGACTGTAGTATGAGTCACAATAAGATACTGTTTGTATTTGCATCTGGATCTACATACATATGCAGCAGTGAGTGTGTTTGTGTGTGTCAGGTAAGTGATCCAGGTGCATGGCAGCAGAGGGGCTCTGGTGTTCTGTTTCCAGCAGCAGCTGGTGAGCGAAGCCTGGCAGAGGTCACCCTCGGAGACCCTGTCCCCTCGTTACCCCCCCCCCCCCCCCCCCCCCCCCCCCCCCCCCACCC
>VUQK01043504.1:17165-27318 GCA_015106715.1 Bujurquina vittata | reverse complement strand
TTCCCCTTTTTTTTTTTTTGTTTTTTTTTTAAACATACTTGTCATGCAGCCTGCATGTCAGATAATCGAGAGAAACACATTTCAAGATAACCTTCTGCCACTATCTTGGAAGGAATTTTTTTTCACTTATCCAGTTAGGGAGAAGACATTTTCTTACACAGAAAGTTAACATTCTGTAAAGCTTTCTTTTATATTTGTCAGTAATAGTTGGGTGCATTATTCATAGCAATAAAAATAAAGGATTGTTTTTAAATTAATAGGGAGAATTTTGTTCATTTCCCCACAACTGATCAGCCGGAATTGCTTAACTTTAATGCATGACCATAAGCAATGCATAAGAGTGCCTATCTCAGTTTGACATTTTAAACACTGTGGGGATAGGTAGGTTTGATTTTTTTTTCCTTTGGTGAGGCAAGATGTGAGCTCTGTGAAGAATCATAAGCTGAGTCGCTTTGACTCTTTTGCAAGTACTTTTTACAATCATTATCCATTACAGTATATTACAGCCAAGTTCTCTTTCCCACAGGTCTTTGAAATACGATGTTTTCTCCGCATTGTGATATTTGAGAGCATTGTAGAATATGCTAATAGAAGTCGCTGGCTTGGTCAAAAAGTCTCTAACCTGTAGGTATCAGAAAAAATCCTTGATTGAAACATTTTTTTCAATGAATGTAATTTGAATATTCCTTAGTCAGTCCAGGTTTTATAGTTATTATCTATTATTCCCGGCAAATAATCTGGATTATTACAAATTGGAGTAAAAACCGAGGTTGTTTGCGACCTACCTTCTAATTTTCTAATTGTATGCCACCCTGTAACTGTGGCTATAGTAATTGGGTTGTTACAGACCAAGTTAAGGGATTTTGTTTTCTTTAGAAAAAGTAAAGCTGTTAATGGACAATCACACATAGAGCTCTCTGTGTCAGTCCAGAGTGAAGTAGATTTATTGCACACCCAATCAGCAATGACATGCAGGTGAGCACTGAGTTGGTATTTTTGGATATCTGGGAGGTCAAGGCCCTCCTCTACTGATGAGCAACATAACATGGCCATTTTGAGATGTGCCTTTCTTTTTGGCCTTATAAAGGAGCTAAACCTTTTGTTTCAAGGCCTTACTCGTCATTACTACTGGGACCATTTGTATCGGGTAGAGTATCCTGGGAAGAATGCTCATTTTTAAAAAAGAGAAAGCACAATATCACTTAAAGATCACTGCTGAATAAACCGGGTGGTTTTAGAACACACTTATTTTACTTTGTGCCACCTCTTCTTTCTCCACTGTTTTTGTGTTAAAAAAAAAAAAGAAAAAGTGCACTGTCCCATTAATATTAGTGGTTGGATTTATGTCATATGTGCATGCCTTAAGGAATTTTTGCCTTAAGGAATTTTTGACTGTCATAATAAAAGCTTCTTGATGTGAAACAGACCTTTGCACACCAATGTCTGTCTCTTTCACAGAGGGAGACATGATTGCTACTCCGTCTGCACACTTTACCGTTAAAACAAGACTCTATACAAGGTAACATGAATTAAGTAATACAAAAGAAGCTAACTGGAGTCACATGTTCGCTCAGTATAGCTGTTGTTATCTTCTATTATCTCCCAGAGATCTCTTTTTGGTTTTCATTTGAACTTGCTTTCACCAATTAATCCTTTTAGTTCCTGTCATTTCTGCATGATTCTTATTTTTATAATCAATCATGGAGCAAATGTTTACCTCATGACTGAAATGTATAAAATTACCATAAAAGGAATATAAGTTAGGCCACCTGAAAATGTCCTGTTGCTCCTGATCAAGCTTCATTTTTGGCTTGAAAAAAATTACAGCAGTGCAGACCTTAGCAACCTCATACTGTAGCTGATTATGTGCATGACTGTGTATCTCCCCGGCCGGCAATATGCAGTAGGAACTGTACATTTTGCTGTGCATTTTGTATACAGTAATGTCACACATATTATAGGTCTTTATATATTAAAGCCGCCTGCAGTTTGCACACCCACACAACCACTGGTGTGCTATAACACATAAGGGATGCTTTACGTTCTCTGATTGGGACTCTTTGTGTCTCACTGAGTATTTTGTCTTTTGACAAAGAATCCACACAATATTACCACACAAGAGGATGTTGTAACTGTGCGGTGTGGTTTTGGGCTAAGCGGCACAAGGAGAGGTGGGGCGGAGTAGTTCAGAGAGCGGTGCCAGGTGGAGTTGAGTGGTATCAGTGCATATCTTCTAATCAGCTACTTCTTTTTATGTATTATGTATTTATTAGCAGGCTGGGACCTTGAGACACAGATACCACAGATCAGCCACAGCTATGCCAGGCTAAACACCTGCTTTAGAGTGCACTCTGCCACGCTTGGTTTTAACAGCGCATGGCTTTTGTTTGTATACAAGCGTGTATGCACAGTGAAGAAGAAAAAAAGATAACACTGTTTGCCTGCTCTGAATTCTCTGTCTGGCTCCCTGCTGAAGATAACCCATGGGTAGCAGAATCCTTAATATGCACGTCTAGGATCTTCTGAGAGTCCTAAATACCTGCAGTTTATGAGATTTGCATACATACTCTGCGAGTATCCCCAACGCTTCAAAGGTTGCCACATGTATGCACTTGGAACAACAGTGGTAACTTAAACTGTTCTATAAGGTCATGGTTTTGAAACCCATTGGATATAAGGGCTTTCAAGTGAGTATTTGCAGAAGAATACCAGCAAAAAGGTTCATGGATGTAATGCAGGAGGACATGCAGATGGTTGGTATGTCAGAGGAGGATGTTAGGCATAGGATGAGATGGAGGCAGACGATCTGCTAGAGCAATCCTAACAGAGAGCAGCTGAAAGACGACGTTTCTGTGTCATTATGGTAGATGTTTCCTACAGACGACATGTATAAAGGAACTACAAAATGACAATAAACACTATTTCAGAAATCCCAAATAAACCAGTTAAAAGGTTCCTACTAATTATGTAATATCTGACGTTTTATTTGTTTTACAGGATTTAAGACTTAAAGTGAATGTTTCATCCCATAAATCGGCCGCACTCCCCAAATCTTTCAGTCTGGAAGGGAAACTTCACAGATGTAAAACAGCCACAATAATTAGATGATATAGTTAAAGTTATCCTTTTTTTAAATCACATTTCTTCTCGTGTACACATTTTTATTGTGTTGTATGAAGCTTTAAAAACTAAACATCACATCACTATATCATTAATTCTACCAGTAAATCAATGACATGGATTATTTTATTGCACAGGATGCACACATCAATGCACATCAAACAGACAGGAAGCACTGCTCGCTGTCTCTCGTGTTTGTGCACATATACAGAGTGTGAGGCACAAGAGCAGTTTATGCTGTCACTGCTGCAGAGAGGATGACGCAACTGTGTTGGGTCCTAGTAATGACTTGTTTTTATTCCATTTCAGGTATGTCCATTTACTTTTCTTGAAATATTTTTTTTAGATTTTGAGTTTGTTTAAGTCTGCTTGCAACAAGATCAGCTGAGAAATTTTTTTATTTTGTTTATTCTGCCTACTGTATATTTCTGTAGCAAGTTTCCAGATCTCACAATAATGTTTGATAGCTGTCTCTCTTAGTGCTTCCAGAAAAACTGATATTTAGCCAGTGTTAATGCAGATGTGACTTATGTTACACTCTCTAATAAGACATTCTGCCTTTTTTTAGCAGATGGAACTATAATCGTCAAAGAGTCTGGTGAGAACATCACTTTGAAATGTTCATCAGAAGGATGCGCCCAGAGCAATGTCAAATATGCTGGGATGTATCTGTATCATGAGTTTACTGAACGGAATGAGGTATATTACTATAGCAACAAAATAAGAGTGCGATCAAAATACAAAGGCAGAATTTGGACAAATGGAACTCCCATGAGCCACGACGTCACCATCACCATCACCAATCTGACCCTGGATGATTCTGGTGTCTACACTTGTGTTTACAAAGAATCGTTTGACACAAGTGTCGAGTGCAATGTCTACACAGTGTTTGTAAGAGGTGTGTTTTTTTTTCTTTACTTCACAATCTTGTTCAGTAACTTACAATACTGTCAGGTCGGCTAATTGTAGTGCACTGCAAACATACAGTAGCTATTTACTGTATGTATGGGGCGCAAGAGGTGATATTTGCCTTTTTAACGTCTTTGGATATCGTCTTTTGTTTTATTACTGTTCCAGTTTGTAAATGATCTGGAAGGAATCTCAGAGGTCTGTTTGTGCTTATCTTGGTAATAAATACAAAGAGAATATCCATCTTCATTTGAGTTTTAGATGGCCTCTTCTTCAGGACTGTGAAGAATTTGATATCAAATTGAAAATGTATTGGAAAAGTACAGTTACCCCAGGTATGTCTTTTTTCCATACAGTAAGGGCAGCATATCCCAAACAAGGAGGGCTCCGGACCACTGCAGAGGAGCGACGTCTACCTGGTGCTAATCATAATCCTACTGAGCATCCTAAAGGTGAGTTCAGTTCTCTTAACTTACAGCTTATCTAATAACTCCCAATGCTGTTATTGGCCAAGTGCAATGCACTGCATACAGATGTTTCTGTTGCTGCAAAGTAGCTTGCACAGTTCATGCCTCTTTCAAAGCAGCCCACTGTATGGGCAGTATTTGCTAATAAGGGAATGCTGTTGTAATTTGTATATATTCATTTTGTAAACATACTTCAATATGCTTGTAGTGGAGTAAAAATCAGATCAGGGTAGCATAACAAATGTTTACTTAAATTACTCAAACATTATGTAGGAGTAGGTAATGGAGAATAGGTACTGATTTGTAAATAAATGGACATCAATAACATGAGCTCATTATATAGTCTTATACAATATATTTCCAAAGACAGATGTGAAATGTAAAAGTCATATCAGAGGTCAAATGTGACATAATATTTAAATGCAAACTATAATATGATATTTCTAATCCCCATATATTAGTATAATTTCCTAAAGGTTTCCAAGACTAACAAAGGCATTTGAATTTTAAGCATTATTTTAAAGATAAAAGACATTCTGAAAGGTTTCACCAACTGAAAGTTAGCACAAACAATGGCAGGAAGAAACAGCATTTTACATATACTTTTTATTTTTATTTTACATAACTATATACAATACCATTATTGTCAGTCAATTGATCTTGAAGAAGAGGTCAAATGTGGCATGATATTTTAAATCTTTTAAGTAATTTTAATTAGCCAGATTTTGATGACCTTTGCATGTCTGCTTCTGTAAAATATATAAATAAGGAACTTTTGCTGTCCCTCTGATTTTCCCCATATGATACAAAGAGAAGATCAACTTTTTTTTTTAGGTGAGCTCTTCTTTGGAGATATCTGGATTGCATTGCACATTTATTGTTACAACAGTACAGTTAAAGTGCCACAGGATGGTATATTTCTTGTGCAGCTGCATGAAGACTGCACTTTTGTTTTCCTTTATTTTGCGCAGGATCATGTTCCAGACAAAAAGCGCTCTTGAGCACTGCAGAGGAGAGACATCTTCCTTTGGTATTAATCATCAGTATCTGTGCCATCAGCACACTGTTCATCATAATCTTCATCCTACTGATCATCCAGAAGGTGAGTTCAGTTCTTTCTAATATGTAAAGTAATGTAATCTAACTCTGTAAGCTATGGTGTGCAGCAGTGGGTGTCTTGCAAGTCTGCAGATATTGTTCATGTACATATTTATCAGCCTTAACACACACAACCACACATAACTTCTGTAAACATTGTAAACGTTCTTGCGCTAACATGCTGATTAAATCTAAAACCACTGAAAGCTCGGTTTGCATCTTCAAGTGCAGCTGTGTAAGTGCTGCTATTGCTGCTGCTGCTGCTGCTTGAAAAGCACTCTACACTGTTGGCTCAAGATTAAAAATCAAAAACTTTTTGTTATTTGTTACAAAACCCAAAGTTAATGATAAGTTAACAAACGTATCCTCTGTAACCTCCACCTCTTAAGAACTCCACTAGGCTTTGTAGTTGCTGTGCAGACATCTTTAGTTGCTTTACTTCAAGTGTGATCATTGAAAGCTTCTTTTATTGTTAACATTTGGGAAAAGCAATGCAACTTTCTAGACTTTTACTAGATGTACTTTTTTTAATCTGCAAAAACTGTTATACTATTTTATGTATACAATCGTTAAAGTGGTGTTTTGCTATTGACAGGTGAAACAGAGGGGTAGATGCAAAGAAGCAAGAAATTCCCTGCAAGAATCCAATGATTATGTGTATGAAGTTATGATGAAGACCAATGTGTGCCCTGCTGCAGCTCCAGAGCAGTCGTCACCAAACCCCTATGAGTTTGATTAGAAATATACACAAATATTACTCGTTTCTGAAGGTTTTTTTTAAATGTTTTTTTTTACATTGGATGAAGTTATTTCAATCAAATTCTGCTTTTGTTTTGTCCCAATTACCAAGATTTGAGAGAGCATTTACAAAAGAAAAAATATTCTTTTACATAATACATATTCTGATAGGGTTAGGGTCATCACTGGTGAGTACTT
Source organism: Bujurquina vittata (assembly GCA_015106715.1). NCBI lineage: Eukaryota > Metazoa > Chordata > Actinopteri > Cichliformes > Cichlidae > Bujurquina > Bujurquina vittata. The sequence goes on along the minus strand of VUQK01043504.1, from coordinate 20,788 downwards.
AGAGTTCAGATGACCAGAAGAAACATAGGCAGCTTCATTATTGTTTGTTAATTATTATTTGTTAGTGTTTACCATGAATACAATTGGTGTTTATGGTTTATGTAATATAATTTTGGAGGTTTGCATGAGACAGATGTGAGACATGACTGTGAGCAAAACATTCTGAGTGGGAGGATGAGTGGTTTATATATCTGCATGATAGGTTAATAGTGGTATGATAGGATTTATACACAATAACCTGAGGTAATTAGATTTTTTTTTTAAATGGTTTTAAAAAAAGGCAGAGAAGAATTCAGAGAGTGCAGTTGATAATAGTGTAGACTGTTTATTAGAACAGGAATGACTAACATGTTTTTGAACAGTTTCATTGTGTGTGTGGGTGTGTGTGCGTGTTTCCTGTTCTTTGCTTATGTGCTTTCTTATTGATTCCAAATCTGCTCTGTGATTTGTGCTCTGAAATATAAGAATAATCTGTGGAATATAACAACAGAATGCTGTGTAGCAGTCTGACTGTGAAGACCAAATTTGTATCACCTTTAATTTCTTTTAAATCTCTTCTGTTTTTAAATGTTTTTTTTTTCTCCTTTGTTCTTATTGGATGACTTAATTAGGCCCGAGCCAACCGAAGGGATGGCGAGGAGCCTATTGTAATTGATAGGCAAAAACCTCAAAAATGCACAAAAATCCTCAATGTCGCATGGGACGTGGTCGAAAGTGACCGTGAACCTCATGGGGACGTGTGTCTGGTCAAACGCTTTCCAAAAAGGTATATTTGAGGGTGACTGGAAAAGCACCTAATTGGAATTGTAAGCGTCGTTTTTCTATATTATTCATATTCTATCTGAATAAATGATTGCAAATGACCCCCTGAACATATACGAAAAATCCCCAATTTCATTACAGTGCTCAGGTCTAGCAAAGAAATTGGTTTTTTTTATTGTTGCCAAGAGCAAACTCTAAGAGGGGGCTCCACAGCGCCCCAAGGAAATTTCAGCCTCCTATGGGAGAAGCCACTGAAGATCAACTTTGTCCTACAACTAGTGATTGACTTCGGTATAGGTTGAAGATCAGGTGGAAATTAATAAATCTAAAAGGTTACAGCTTTTATAAAGGGTGACTTTTTCAGATAAAGATTAAATGTAATATATCTACCAATCAAATTACTTTATGTAGAATAAAATGATTTTTTTCTCAACGCTGGTATTTTTACTTGTCTTAGGAAAAGACCAAGAGTTAGTTTCAAAGGCTGCAGCGGTTCATCTTCCCTTCTGTTGTACGCAGTCTCAACACACACATCTTTCTGAATAGTTTTATGATATGGATATCAGTATTGCCTTCATTCGTAGTAACAGCATAAATAAAAGATATCTATGGGTCAGTTATGTGAAGGTTTTTTCAACAGGCCAATTTTAAAATAAAACATTACATTTCAGACATTAGCAATGTTTGTATATGTGTGCACAATCATTATCCAGCTGACAGATACCATTGCCATCAAGGAACACTAATCCCATTAAGTGGTCTGCAAGAATTTTACAGGTAAGTAATACATGTCAAAGACATACAGTATGCACACTAATGCAGGATCAAAGCTTTCCCAGCGGAACTTCATCCTTTGTATCACATTGCCTTCCCCAGCTAATCTTTTTCGAATAGTGTGTCCTGCTGCGCGCACACACACACACATACACGCTTATCTTCTTGAGACAATGATTTTTCCAGATGCCCCAAACAATCAGAAAGAGGCTTCATGAGAGAAAATGACTTTACCCCAGTCCTCAGCAGTCCGGTCCCTGTACTTGTTGCAGAATATCCGTCTGTCCTTGATTTTCTTCCTGGAGAGAAGTGGCTTCTTTCTGATACCAGCCATCATCCAAAATTCCTCGCTTCACTGTGGGTGCAGATGCATTCACACCTACCTGCTGCCATTCCTGAGCAAGCTCTGCACTGGTGGTTCCCCCAGATCTGCAGCTGAATCCCCTTTAGACGATGGTCAAGGCGCTCACTGGACTTTCTTAGGCACCTGAAGCCTTCTTCACAACAATTGAAGTGCTCTCCTTAAAGTTCTCCATGAGAGGGTAGATTTGGGTGTAATCTTACTAACATCAATACTCGCACATGTAAAGCCCTTTTTATGCAAAGCAGTGACCACTGCACATGATTCCTTGCAGGTAACCATGGTGAAAAGAGGAAGATTTGAAGAACCATCCTCCTTTTAACACATCCAATCTGCTATTCAAACTCAATCAGCATGACAGCGTGATCTCTAGCCACGCCCCTTTCTGCACTCTCACCTGTGTTAATGAGCGTATTACTAAAATGATGTCAGCAGGTACTTTGGTGACAGGGCTGAAATGAAGTGGAAATGGCTTTCTTGGGATTTAGTTCATTTCCATTGCAATGTATCTGCTCACTCTTCATAACATTCTGGAGTATATGCCAATTGCCATCATAAAAACTGAAGCAGCAAACTTGTGTCATTCTCAAAACTTTTGGCCTCAGCTGTAACAGCTTCAAATCTTCTGGGAAGGCTTTCCACAGGTTTAGGAGTGTTTCTGGGACATTTTTGGCCATTCTTCCAGAAGTGCATTTGTGAGGTCAGACACTGATGCTGGAGAGAGGGCCTGGCTCACAGTCTGCGCTCTAATTCATTCCAAAGGTGTTCTATCAGGCTGAGGTCAGGACTCTGTGCAGGCCAGTCAAGTTCTTCCACACCAAACTCACTCATTCATGTCTTTATGGAGCTGCTTTGTGCACTGGTGCACAGCAGAGGTGGGAAGTAACAAAGTACAAATACTTTGTGAGTGTACTTAATTCGATTTTTCAGCTATCTGTACTTTACACAAGTATTTATTTTTCTGACTACTTTTTTCTTTTACTGCTTACATTTTTTACACAAATATTTGCACTTTCTACTTTTTACATTTTCAAAACGGGTTCGTTACTTTAGCTTTATCATTTTTAACAAGTTTCAACAAACTGAGGAGTGCTAACTTTGTGTAATTCAAAGATTGTATGGAAACTACTGCAGCTGAGGTCAGCTTGCTGTACTGTGCTGACAGTAAAACTCCGTGTTGGTGCGCAGTGTCTGTGTTGTTGGTCAGAGTTACAGGTTACAGGAGTGTAGCAGAGATGAGTTTGAATCAAAGCTGCTGATGCTCAGATTCATTGACTGAAAACAATATTTATCCTACCTGCTACTGTACTTTTACTTTCTTACTTTGAGTACATTTCAGAGCCTGTACTTTTTTACTTTTATTTAAGTAAAAGTACTTGTACTTCTACATGAATACAGAATGTGTGTACTTTTGCCACCTCTGGTGCGCAGTCATGTTGGAACAGAAAGCGGCCATCCCCAAACTGCTCCCACAAAGTTGGGAACATGAAATTGTCCCAAATATCTTGCTGTGCTGAAGCATTAAGAGTTCCTTTGAAACTAAGGGGCCGAGCCCAACACCTGAAAAACAAGGACTGGAGCTTCTCAAGCTTTATTCAAAATTTTATTTCAGATCACTGTCACAGACGTCATCGTATGCTGCAGTGGTTAGCACTGTTGCCTCACAGCAAGCAGGTCCCGGGTTTGACACCCCCCCCCCCCCCCCCGCAGCTAGGGCCCTTTTGTG
>VUQK01043503.1:5649-58091 GCA_015106715.1 Bujurquina vittata | reverse complement strand
CGAGAGTGTTCAATATTAATTATTTGTGTTTATTAAGTTTGATGGATTTATTTATATATATTATATATATATATATATATATATATATATAAAAAATAATATTTTTATTCATTTAATTAAAGAATATTTTCTTATTTTACTGCCATTTATACTCTAATCTCTAATTTATGGAGGCCAATCACTGGCAAAAAAAAAACTGGAACATTATAAAAATTGTTTGAAATGATTTTAACTTTGCAAATTAAAATCTTGACTTGTTCTCTTAAAAAAAAAAATTTATCTCAATTTGTTTTTTTAATCAGTTTTTTCGCTAATGTCATTCTAGTATTTATTTACTTTTTATTCTGAGAATTTTAAATTTGCATCTTGATTTTTATTTCAAAATTGTCACTTTGAGCTGTAGCCAAAATGTAATGAATATATTGATTTTTTTTAAATTACTTTTAAGTAACAAAGTGGCTTTTATGCATTCAATATTTATTTCTTGCCAATTTTGTCTTCATGTTATTTCCATACAAATTACCTCTGTTAAACCCTTGTTACTGTGAAAATAAGAAAGCGGCATGTGATTCTGTTCATTTTACTGAATTTAATCATAATATTCATATTATTCCATGCTGCCCTTTACATTCACTTATGTATTTATTTAATATTGAACACTTTGGTGTGCCATACTCCTGATCAGATTAAATATGTTTTTGGTTTTTTTTTTGTGTTTTGCACATTCTCCAAATTATTGTTTAAATTTGAGCTCTGGGTGCGACAGCGCTCTCTGCTGTCACTCAAACTGATGTTGTGTTCTTGGTGGTGGGACGGCGACCTTTTCGCTTCACGTAATCTCTGTTTATGCAGCTGGGTTTCTCATTTTTGTAACCTGCCAGGTAAAAGGGAACGTTATTGAAGGACAGTTAAGTGCTGGGGTTGTACAAGCTTCTTCAGCTGCCTGAGATATCTGCGTTGCCACAATGAGGAAAACGTGTGATTTGCTTTGTGTTGTCGGCGTTAAATAACAGAGTTTTCTTTCTCCTTCTAAACGTCTCGTCTTTTTTCTGATGCTCTTTCTGAATCGTTTCTTTTTGAAGCTTCTTGTCTCTGTTCAGGCGGTGAAGCTGTCAGCGCTGCAGCCCATCTGACGAGGGGAAGATTAAAGCTTTTGTGGGGTTTCTGGTGTCTGATACAAAGCTGGCTATGGTGGAGGAATGCAGTCATATGTGCCTTATTACTACCAATCAACAAAGACCTCAGCTCAGTGGAGGGAACGAGAGGAACCGCTTGCCTCAATATTCTTTGTTTCTACGATAAGGAAAGACTCCTGTTTCCATCATATATATTGTTTTATATTTAAAATAAGTGCAAGTTATATTTTTATATGGATTGCCCTGAAAATTCCTGCAGGAAAAGGACAGTTTTGGAACTTGAAGGGTAGAGTTTCTCGGACCAGTCTTTCGTCTTATCTTTTCCACGTTTTTCTACCTTCTCACTGCCTGTCGCTGCCTGAGAGTGTCAATGATTGTTACATTTATGTTCAGTATATGCTGGATTATCTGATATTTAATATACAGTACCATGACAGCTGTTTGGATTTTTGATGCTTTCTAAAATACCGAATGTCTTAGAAGCAGTCCTGAGGTGGCACAGTTGGGTGGAGGCTGTTAAGTGAGCGTTGTGAGTCCAATTTAGCAGGGCAAATCTTTCACTTATTTACTTTATTTGAAGATTTGCTTCATTTGTTTATATGTGACTGTCTCAGTCAAATTTGTGGCCACATTATTCGAGTGTTTCCCTCAGATTCCAATCAGATCCGTGGTCCACAAGGTCATTTATATCTTGGACAAACAACGAGAGCTGTGGACTTTTACGAGTGCTCCTATTGAACATAAATAATTAATTTCTGAATTTTCTGTGCCCTGCTAAAGTCAAATAGAGCTGGTATTAGTGGCTGATATTAGCTACGTGCCAGTCTGTCTGGATTTATCAGCATAAGTGTTGACGTTGCAGGGTTTGTCCACTCTGCAACTTCCCTTTGGCAACGCATGTCTGGAATGACACAGACCGAACAACCAGTTGATTCTAGCAGAGTTGGGCAGATTGTAAACAAATTAAGTACACATAACGAGCGTTAGGAAAATATGTTTAGATGTAATGTGTCTTCTGGAATATCCCATTTCTAAATCACCAAATAGCGGCCTTAAAAATCCCGTATTGGTTAGGCTCTAAAATAAAGGTCTAAATATACCTCTGGATGTAGATGATGTCCTGTTCTAGAGCTAAGTAAATAGAGTTAATTGTTCCACCATCCAAAATCTGGTTTAAATATATCAGTGTTTTGGAGTCTTTAACTCTAGGACTAGAGTTCTCTTAAATTCTAGAACTGTAGAATCTGCAGTTGATTAATTCAGCTCTAGAACTGCATCACCTTATTCAGACGTATGACAGAAAATGTGTCCTCATCATAATCGGAACAGCAGCACATGATATTCACAGGGTTGTTGTTCTAGTCCACCCCTACAATCTCATTCAATGGACCAAAGTGCAACACACCAAGGGTGGGGGGGAGAAGGGCATTACTTTGCTCAGGGGCACCTTAATAGTATTTCTTTGATTTGTTCTTTGCTCTCACTGCTTTATCCCTACATCCTTCTGGTAAATGATACCAATTCTGACTTCCACTTTTCTTTAAGGGCTTTCATGTTACATAATAGCACAACTCCCCACTAAGCCTCAGTGGACACATTGGAGCGCCTTACAGTAGCTCTGTGCACAGCTCATTCTCTACCTGTTGAAGCAGAAAGAAGCATTAGCATGTTAAATTTAACCTCACTGGCTTTCCTTGCTCTGACCTCTAGCTAGCAGCACCACGTGGCGGTGCTCTGAGGCAGCTTTATCAGCACATCTCTACAGATGCTTAGTGCTTTTAGCACTCTGCTACTTTACCAGGTATTTCCGGTCCTGAATCTGTGAGGGGCTTAGTTAGGACTGTGTTTATATCGGACCTTTCTGCAGAGTAGGATTTGCCTCTAGTTCCAGCAAATAATGAGCAGATTTTATCCAGTTTCAATGCAACTTTACAGTATTCCTTTCAGCCTGTAGTCATGTGTTTCTTATCTTATCCTGGAAGAAAAGAGCAGTGTTCAGTAAATGAGTCCAAGTTCTCTTTTCTCTGGTTTTGGTCTCCTCCATGTACAGTATGGGGGCTTGTTCACGCCACTGGAAAAACAAAAAAACCCAGGCAGAGCTAAGTCTAAATTTTGAGTTTTCACAGAAGTTTGAGTTAGTAAGTCAAAAAATTTTAGGTAATAACCCCAAATTTTGATCTCTGGATGGCAAAATTTTTTTGTTTTTTTTTCATTGGCGGAAGCATTCCATATCCATCTCCCAAAGCAAAAGCTTTTCAGAGGCTCGTCTACGGTACGAAGGGTGGCCAGGCCAACAAACCAAGAGCTAAGACTCTGTAGAGTCTCCATAAAGCCTCTGCAGGTTTTTATAACTACCCACAAACCTGTTCACATAACAGCCTTTTGGATGGGTAATTAACAGTAGATTGGAATTTTCACTGCAAACATAGCGTTGAGAATACTGCACGAACAATTTAGCATTTAAATATCTCCGATTGAGAATGTTACCATATTCACAATGGAGTTTGTCACTTTCAATCTGAAGCCTTTACAGCACAAATGTAATTTCCTATGTCGTCCAGCTTACAGTGGATCTCTGTTCAGTCTGTTTACAGTGTGGTTGATTCCACTGTAATTTATTGTGTGGGGGGGGGGACACTGAATGGGGTGTGTATGTGTCTGGTTTTCTGTTTGTTTTAATAAAGAAGTATTGGAAATTAAACACCAAAAGTCATTTTCTTTTCTTCGTACCACACTGGCATCTTTTGAGCAGGGATTTCACATTCACTTTCTTCTGTTTCCACACACCAAAAACCAAGTTGCTAGTAGAAGAAGTACCTCGAATATGTTTGTCTTACTTCTTTAATGAAGTCTTAATACCCCTAATGAGGGCCTTGTTCTGAGGGCTAGAAGCATTTTAGAGTAAATCCTTGTATTTGTTCTCTGACCAAATGGGCCGTATTGGCAGCTCATTAATTTCAATGACCCATCTTTTTCTGGACAGATGGCTCTTCTGTCACATCGTTTGGACAGAGTAGTCATAAAATAAACCATTAAAAGCACTGCCAGCAGACCGCAGAGGCTTTGTGCTGCTTTAAACACTCAACCGAACCCAGTTTAAAAACCCGCATTAAGCCTCGAAACTCTGGGAGCTGAAATAAGGAAATACAAAAGCATATGATACTGAAAATATAATTTTGTATTTCTGAATACATTCACACAATTTAACAATTTAGTATGGATGTTAGTGATTAGCACTTTAATTTCTTTGGTGACATGCATGACATTCAACATGTTAGAAAAGGCCTATAAAATCTCATCTATACATTCAGTTCCAGAGCTAGACCTTCAGCCCCCATGTCAGGATCTTTACACTGTGGTATATTTATACTTTTTCTATTCATCTTTTTTGATACATGCAGAAAAAAAGAATACAATAGTGTCCACCAAAAGGTGTATGTCTCTCTTCTTGATTGACTTACTACTCAGACTGTAGCTTTAGTTCTCTAACCATGTTGGAGGCAGAAATTTCTACAGACAGAAATAAAATGTCAAGAGCATTTTCTTCTGAAGAAAATGAGCATGTGTGCTCTTACTGATGCTTCCTAGAAACAGTCTTTTTTTTGTGTTTGTTATAAAACCTATGGAGTCCATTAATGTGCTCAGCAGACTTCAGGTGGAGGTTGGCATAAATAATTACTGGAGGATCGTGAACATTTATAGCTAATTTCATGACAGCCTGCCAAGCCCTGCTTTGTCAGGGACCAAAGGTTTGTCAGCTCAACAAGACCTGAAAGGTTCTCTGGAGACCCTGCTCGTTTAAAACTAATGAAGAAGCAATCTGGCCCAAAGCTATCGGGATGTCTCTTTCAGCAACAGAAAAGACTGAGCGCAATTTTTGTCCTTAAAGTTCATTTTACAGCACTCCCCATGGAGCCAACACTGCAGCGAACAATGTTGGTATTTATACACGTGATCTGGTGTATCTGCATTGCTGTGCTATCACAAGCAAATGTGAACTATTTATGTTGACCTTGGAGCTAAAAGACCTTGAAAAATAGTTACTTTTACTGAAACTCTGGAAGGAGAGAGAAAATTTCACAACCAACTTGCTCTATATGCAAATTGTCAGAGCTGTAAAAACACCAAAAGCGCCACGCCTACATTGGCTGAATACTAGCTCATGCATTAGCATGAGAGGCACAAGTTTTATTTCAAGGTAGTTTTCTCTTCATACTAGCATATTACCACGAAATGTATGGAGAGCCGTTTCATTAAAATTAAATAAATGAATAAATAAATAAATACTGTTATTGATAACTTAATAAATATTCCATGAAATAAAAAAATATCCCCATGAAATAAAACAAAATATTTTTAAAATAAATATTATTTAATAAATTTATTTGAAAATGTATTTATTTACGTCACAATTTATTTCTTTATTTATTTCATAATGGAGTTTTATTTTTTAAAGCTACTTTACATATTTCAGTGACTTATTTTTTTTAACCTCTCATTTTTCAATTTAAGCCCTTTTTATTTCATGTTCTTATATTCAAATGAGGGGGTGGGGTTTTATCTGCGGGGCGGCGTTGGTTAGAGGTGAGCGACCCAGAGGAGTAAAACAAATAAATAAATAAATCTTGAAATAAATTAAAATAAAATAAGATAAAAAATTATTTTAAAAATATTTTTGTTTTAATTCATGGGGATATTTATTTATTTGCTTAGTTGCTACCCCAAGTGGAGGAGTTTAATTATCTCGGGGTCTTGTTCACGAGTGATGGGAGAAGGGAACGGGACGGATCGGCAGACGGATCGGGGCTGCTTCTGCAGTGATGCAGACACTGCACCGGTCTGTCGTGGTAAAGAGGGAGCTGAGCTGGCCTCAACCTTAGAGATAAGGTGGGGAGTGCGGCCATCTGGGAGGGGCTCAGAGTAGAGCCGCTGCTCCTCCACATTGAAAGAAGCCAGTTGAGGTGGCTCGAGCATCTGATTAGGATGCCTCCTGGGCGCCTCTTGGGTGAGGTGTTCCAGGTATGTCCCACCGTGAGGAGCCCCTGGACATGCTGGAGAGATTATATCTCTCGGCTGGCCTGGGAAACGCCTTGGGGTCCCTCCGGATGAGCTTGTGGAGGTTGCTGGAGAGAGGGAAGCCAGGGATTCTCTGCTTAGGCTGCTGCCCCCTCGACCCGGCCCCGGATAAGTGGAAGAGAATGGATGAATGGATGGATATTTATTTATTTCGTGGAATGTTTATTAATAATTTATCACTAGCAGTATTTATTTATTGATTGATTGATTGAAACGGCTCTCCATAGGAAACGGACTTGTTAAAATGACTGAAGTCTGTGACTGACATTTCTGCATTTATGAGAATGTGCCTGTCTGAAACATAGCTTACAACCTACTTAAGTAACCCTTATACTAAGCTAATGTTAGCATACCTTAAGCCTTTTCACTGTGGAGGTCCCTTAGAAACTACCCTCCAAGCTGTTTTAAAACTATAGAAACCAGAAACTGAACTCTCTCCATCAGAGTACATGTTCAGTTTCCAGTGTACATTGTATTTTTTTCAAGTTTCACAAATGGTGAGAGAGAGGTCGCCAGCTGGTCTCCAGGTTTGTGCTTTAGATTAGGACTAAGTTAAGTTGCTTGTAGTGACGACAAGAGTTTGAATCATTTGAAGCAGCCACTAATTCTGTGAAGAAAGCTGTTGATTGACATTTGACAGGGTAGAGGGTCACACAACCAGATGATGGCTAGGTGACTGTCATCTACAAGGCAAAGTATTTTTTTATCTATCTTTTATACATTTTTATTGCTTTTTTTTTTTTTATCAGTGAGAAGCTGTTGCTGATTAAATCTGTGAAATGTTTTGGTATCTAGCATCTTTTTTGGCAGCCTGTATTTCTCTCTCCAGGTGGTGACAGTATATCGTACTCTGCCAGAAGCACCAAGCTGTTTTCTCTGATTTTTCTGACTCTAACCAAATCTCCACACTCTTGGACGTGGATCAGCCCTATCTCCCCTCTCCCATACTCCCTCTCCTGGTCGTTCAAGGTTACCGCTGTTCGTTTCCCACAGGCCTGACGGTACATGTATCTTATCCCAACTACCAGTACCATGCCCAAGCCAGCTGAGCTGCCCAGTAACATGCCCAGCTCCCAGGCGCTGTGTCTGGGGATAACATCTGGATACTTCCCCTTCTTGTCTGGAGTTGCAGAAGGACTGAAGGGACGTTTAGTATCACTGTTTCGAAGGTTTGGTTTCAACTCATGGCCAAGAGTTTCCTTGATGTTTGGATCTTGGTTTCTATTTGGATCAGGATCAGATAATGCAGTGTGGCTCTGGATTAGAAACCGCTGACCTACAGTAATTTTATCAGAAAATGCAGATGGTGTTGAGAGGTTGTAGAGAGAGCGACGGGGAGCTGGGGAGGGTCTTGGGGGAGGGGGAGTGGTCTGGGCAGAAGCCAGTAAGGTTATGGATGGCATAGAAGAAGAGGCATCCTGGAAGAAGGAAGGATTTTTTAAGCTAGAGGTAGATAAAGTAGTAGAAGAAACAAAACAAATGGAAGAATTTGTTGAATTTGTTATACACGGGGAAGGGGTAAAGGGAGACAAGGGAGCTGGAGTAAACAAGAGAGTTGATGATGGATAGTTGGAGGAGCTTAAGGAAGGCATAGTAGAAGAAGCAAAGGAAGATGGGGGTGTGGAAGTGGGGGTAGGTTGGGAAGATGAAAAATAAGGGGGGCTGGAAATTGGAGAAGGAGCAGGGAAGGCAGAAAGAGCTGGGGATGTTATATGTTGGGAAGAAGAAGAAGGGATGTACAGCATTGATCTAATGGATGGACGCATGGTTACAAGGGTTGAACCCACAGAAGGAGATGGAGAATTGGTAGACCTGCCGTGAATTGTGGGAAAAGTGGGCAAAGTATTGGAGGTGGGAAAAGATGAAGAGGCAAGGCGGGTAAATACTGAAAAGGAAGGGGAAGGAGTGGCTGAGGGCACTAAAGCAAAGACTGGGCTCATGGTTCTGATCTGTGCTTCAGACTTAAGATCCACTTTACCCCTATCCAGTATGGGAGTTTGGTCAGTCCTTGATGTAAAGAGTTTGGGGTTTAAGGGAGTCCCTGAGGGTTGAGTTAGTTTCTGTGCCGTTTGTAACATGGGCTGGGAATGTGGTTGAGGAAAGGTGCTTGAAACCTGAGCTGGTATCTTAGATTGGGAATAATCTGTCTTGGGAATGCTAGTTTCCAGCTGAGTTTCCATTGGAGTAGTTTCTGGCAGGTCTTGATCAAAGGTGCTGATAAACTCAGGTTGGGGAGAGATACTCAGGAGAGTAGCTGTGATTTGCAGTTTAGAGAAAGCTGTACTGGTTTCCTTTGGGCTACTTTTGGGTCCAGTTGGACTATTCTCAGGGTGGTTAAAGGATGACATTCTGTGGGACTCAAGAAAGGATTGAAGGGTGGGAGATTTGGATGGTGAAAGAGTGTTTGGAGAAGAGGTTTGGAAATGAGAACGGGATCTGGAAGAAGGTGCTGAGGGGAATGGGTAGTTCGGCCCTGTACTGGGTTTGGACCAATGAAGAAAAATGGACGTGTAAGTTTCAAAATGAGTAAGAGGTTTGGGTGAAGAAGTTTGGGAGTGAAGAATTTGAGACCAGTTATCTATTTCTGCTTTGGCTGGACTAGATTGGGATTCAATTACATTAGTCCTGTGAGGCTGGAAAGAACCACTCTGGGTCTCTAGCTTTGCTGAAACTTTTTCTTCCTGAATTGATCTTTGTGGATTATGGGATGTGGATCTTAGGAGTTTTATATTATTGAAGTTGTGACTGGTTAAAGGTGTAGCCTTTGTGCTGATGGTGGTGCTAGCTTTTATTTCAGGTTTGGTAGGCAGTTTTGGATGTGATGAATTTAACTTTTGAACTTCATTTTCCTTCAGAGGGATAACGGGAACAAGAAAGGGAGGATGATTGCTTGAGGCTTGCATTGTAATGTTTGGTGAAGAAGTGGTGGTAGTTCCCATTCCTCTAGTCTCAACTATGGAGGAAGATGCTGTGAAAGGACTTGAGCTCTCGGGGTCCTTAGTTAGAACAACAGGGTCATTGTGTGCCTCTTCACTCGCACCTGAAAAAGATTCCAAAGGTGCTTGAGTGTCATTCTGAAGAGATCCTGAAGAGGTTAAATTTTCCCCTTTACTGACTCCACGTAATGCCAAAGTCAGAGAGCTGCTCCTCTCTGAGGTTGGATGAGTGACTTCTGTTGGTGTTTTCAGAGATTTGTTGTAAGGTCCATTACTTGTTCCTGTAGGCAGTTGGGGTGTAGTGGCAGGTCTTTCTGTCTCCTTTGTCTGTTGGTTTGATCCTTTAAATTCTTCGAGAGCTGCAAGGGAACAAGGTGAGAGAAAAGATGATGTCGCTTATTCTCAGCTTTTGGTAGAGACAGAGTAAATGTTGCATTACATAGCACCTCGCTTATGTTTCGTCTCAAATTTAACACCACAGAAGGATTGTGGAAATCAGCCTACCTGGCAGTGCAGTAACGTTATCCCGCAGGAGTGCAAAAACTGCACTCACTCTGTTTACTCCAGTGGTGTTACTCCCACTCCAAAGACTACGACTCGCATCACGCACCACTGCAGACTCGATTCCTGCCCAGTAAACAAAGTAGGACTGCACCACTGTGATGCTGGAATGCAGAGGACACACAGATTTTTGTTTTCTTTTTTAAAACACATGATAGGAAAATTAAACCATTAGTATTTGCAGGCTTACTGGAAGCGTATGTCTCCCACTGGTACATCGGGAGCCCTCCACACAAACGAGAGGTTTCTCTTCAGCTGTTTGTCGGAGTGTGTGACGGTGTCGCCCTCCGAGAGGCAGCGCAGAGTGTGGGTGCCAGGAGGCGTTAGGATCCAGGAGCCGCCCACCAGCACTGGGGTCCCTCTCCTAGACTTTCTGACGCCACCTCCAGCTCCAGTTTTGGGCCGTGGCATGACCCCAAAATCTCCTCCAGCCTTGCTGAAGGTTCCATCTGCACTGCGAGCCTGGAGCAGGAAGCCCATGAAGTCCTGAGAGCTTCGAACAGTTACTAATCACAGACATATGGGTGGATAAAGACATAAAGGAAGGTAGTTATAATTATTTTTTAATATATAAACATGGTTTCCACAGATTATGAACAGCAAAATGTCTGTGACCTGTGTGACAAGAGTGCGAGCACTGAGTTTTACATTTTGACTTGTCTACTTGCAACTTCAGCATAATTGAACTTGGATTACAAAATCGCTGAGAGAAAAAAAAAATGGCAGATTCACAAAATTGGTTAGCCGGAAGTCCATGCCCTTGTTTAGCAGTTCCACGGCAAATACTGTGACATAAACAAGAAAACTTAACAGGGAATAGAGAAAACTGAAAAGACTGAAAAATATGACACAAAAAGAATATAAAGATATCTGTGCAGCATATTCAAAAAAACACAAAAAATTGATTTAATAGCTAAAAAAGTGGATTTTGCATGTCTTTTAGCTCTTCATAACACAATCTTGCGACATTTTAACTTTGCAAAAATTGTGTGAAATAAAGATAAATTTTGACTATTGACATATGTCGTCTTATTTGCTAATAGTCCAGTATCTGTATGCAGTTGATATGTCGGTGCATACGTGGCTGAAGTAACTACCTCTAAATAACTATCACAGCAGGTTTGTTGATCTTTAATTGGTTTATTAACTGCTGTCCATTTAATCATGGTACCTGTTATGAACTGTCCGGGGAGGTAGGAAGAGGCAGATGTGCGCACAGTGACATATCTGTGCTTCGGATCCTGAGAGTGAGCGCGGATGTGGCCGGGAATCATTTCCTGACAGGAGGCATGGCTACCACCACTGGAGAATGATGTGGTGGGTGAGGCCAGCAAGAATAAGACCACAACCACCCCAAAACTGTGGAGCGTGGATGGCATCTGTAAGCATAAACATAAACCCAAATTTTATCATCATAAATTGTATTTATTCATAAACTGAACTTTAGATACATGAAAAATGTAATAACTAATGCCAAATACACTGTGACCATAGACAGATTACTGAACAGTTTATTGGGATACAGACCCTGGGGCACATGGAGCCTGGTGGAGTCACATGCAAAATATCCCAATTAAAGTTGCAAAATGGAACACAAACGCAGTACGAAGAGATGTAACAGATGAAATTGAGACACAAAAAGACGGTAAAGAGATGAAAATGTTTTCGCAGTTCTGCTAGCAAACAAACAAATCCTACAATTTCATTAAAAGGAGAATTAAAATGACCAACATGAAGCACAAATCCACCAAAATGAGACGCAAGAAAACCATAAAGGCATACCGATGTAAAATGACCAAAATCTGATATTAAGTAATGAACATAAAGCACAAAACAAAATGCAAAATGAGAAGCATAAAACAGAAATAACTAAATTAGAGCAGAAATCACAAAAACAAGATACAAAAAGATCAAAAATTGCTGTAAATTGACCAAAATAACAATTAATTTTTTTTAAAAAAAGCAGTGAAAAAGATGCAACATGACCAGAGCCAATCAATAACGGTTCAAAAATATCGAGCTATGAAAAGATTTCACACTTTATTTATTCCAACCAATAAAAATCTGATTAACTAGATAATAAATCAAAAATTCTTTACAGAAGAGCATAATATTTATTTTTGTATTCACTTTGTGCTCCTTTGCTGCAGTTTTTCTCACTTAAAAGCTGATTTTCTTGTTGGACGGTTACGTCTTCTTAGGAAAGAGGGCACAAATGAATGCATGAACAGAGCAGGAGTGAGTTTGATCCTTGAGCAGCCTTACCTCTACAGATCATCAACTTTCAGGGCGCCTTTAAAAACTCAGCCAGCTTCTTCTTCAGTTTGAACAGGTCTGCTTTTTCCCTCAGTTCACTTGTTGTGGGGAAAGCATTTAAAATATTTCAACCCCAACTCAGAGCTGTGGGCTTAATGTGCTCCCAAAGATTCTCAGTATGAAATTCAGAGGGATCCGGGTGTCCAGGATGTGTGTGTGTGTGTGTGTGTGTGCGTGTGTGTTGGGAGGGGACGGTAGATCCAGAGCAAGTAGAGCTCCAATCACTTTGGATGAACACATTTGTTGCTTTTATAGGAGAAAACTGCTCACATGTGTAGCTGTGAACAGTAAAACACTTTAACTTCTACACCTTGACTTCCAAAATAAAATACATCATTTTCTTTGTGTCCCTCGTAGAAAATAAACTGTGATGGAGCAGAATCCATCTAGCTGAAACTGTTTTTTGGCCCACGTGTACAAAAAAATGTAAAAGAAAGAAATGAGTTCACGTTGATAAAACATCTGACAGTATTTTACTCTTCCAAACATGCTGAATTGGATATCACAGTATGTCATCCTTCCATTAGGTCAGTGTTTCTCAAACTGTGGGGTGCGTCCCACTGGTGGGGCACAGGGTCATGCCATGTGGGGCGTGAATGACCCGGGAGAAATCATGCGGAACAAATGTTGAACATCAGATTAATGATCATGGTGTTAGCAGGTAGGGACCATCACTTTCCTCCAGCGAAGTGGGGCATGATGGAACAAGCGTGATTACTACTGCATTAAGTAAAACACACCATCAGGTCAGCTGATGGAAAAAAAAAATCTTTTATATGTTTATGCGATAATATCTGATTTTCCTGAAGCCTTCATTTACTGTAATGCTGTTTTGCAGGCCAAACAGGACACTGCTGCTCTGCACAACCCTGCAGACACACAGTGAGCTATAAATAATTTGACTTTAGGTACGTGGAAAATTTTGCTATGGGTCCAAGCAGGTTTGTGTTTGAGGTGTCTTCTATCGCGGTCTCTTTCGCTCCGTCTAGCTCCCTCTGGATTCTCTCGTCCGCCACCAAGCAAAGTGTCTCATGTGTAGCCATTTCTCGCGTTGCCGGGTTTCAAAAACGGTGGGTTTGAATCATGATTCACCACTGCCTGGCCAATCAGAGGCATCCAGGATGTTGACATCATATTTTGGGCTCAACTCAGCTTGTTTGGCACCCCAACTTAGTAGGTGCCAGGTTCTACCACCTAATGGAAAACCCTAAAAACCATATCAAGGTTTAGTAAGCTAACGTGAAGCGCACATTCGCTTACTAAATACGATTCCTAGCTAGTACTGCTGGGACATATAATTTTCACAAGCTAACAGGAGCCTGAAAGAGTGGGACTACATGCAGTAATGCTAACTGCATTAGGGTGTGGTCCACAGGTACACACTCGGAGGATCAGCTCTCCATTGCAGAGTCCCTTCATGTTCTTCATATATTTGTGTTGGGAAAAGCACAACTATGTCCCTTATGTACATTAAGCACACACACTTCTTACAAAGGTCTGCTTAGCAGTGCAAAGCTATCACTTTTTATTTTTATAATTTTATTTATATAGCACCACTTCACAACGGCTACCCCGAGACACTTCATATTGTAAGGTAAGTACCCACAGTATAAGAAAGAAACACCAACAATCACACAACCCACTATGAGCAAGCACCTGGTGAAAGTGGAAAGGAAAAACTCCCTTTTAACAGGAAGAACCTGATTTGCATGAGAGTAAACTATTGTCCCAACATTCCACCTGCAGACAGTTGTGGGTATTTGTGAGGCAATGTGTACTGCCAGTGATAAACAACTGACAGATGACATATGATTTAATTCAATTCAATTCAATTTTATTTATACAGCACCAATTTACAACAAACAGTCGCCTTAAGGCGCTTTGTATTATAAGTAAAGACCCAACAATACTGCAGAGAAAACCCAAAAATCAAAACAACCCCCTATGAGCAGTACTTGCCGATGGTGGGAAGGAAAAACTCCCTTTTAACAGGAAGACACCTCCAGCAGAACCAGGCTCAGGGAGGGGCAGTCATCTGCCGCGACGGGTTGGTCGCGGCAGATGATTGGTCGTGATATGGTACTATGAGGTCTTTAAGATGAAATGGGGCCTGAATATTTAAAGCCTTGTATGTGAGCAGGAGGATTTTAAATCCTATTCTAGATCTAACAGGGAGCCAATGAAGAGAAGCCAATATGGGAGAAATGTGCTCTCTCTTTCTAGTCCCTGTCAGCACTCTAGCTGCAGCATTTTGGGTCAGCTGAAGGCTTTTCAGGGAGCTTTTAGGACAGCCTGATAATAATGAATTACTTACACAGTAGGAACTTGGCAAGCACATAATTAGGCACACCCTATACTGAAAGGTCTACTTTCTTAATATTATACTCCAGCAGCAGTATCTCAACATGACATGAAAACAGAAAATAAGACCTTGAACTTGTCTGGATTGTGTTTACTGATGTCACCAGAGGGCTGTTCTTCAGAAAAGAAAGAAGAAAACATACCCCAGAGGATGCGGGGGCATTGTCTCTATATAAACTGTTCATTTGAAAACTATGACAAATATAGAGAAAGCAGAAAAAATTAATAGGATGTACAGTTTATACAGTTCTACGAAGCCTATATAATGCAAATTACAGTGAGCATTTACAACACACTATCAGGACCTGGAAAACGGTAGACGCTGCCTTCCTGAGTCTACTTTCTGGGGATTCCCGAGTCTCTCATCTATTATAATTCTCCTGTTCTCCTGTTAATAATCCCACGACTGCATGCCGTACGGTATCAACACTATTAATGTGCTGCGATTAAAGGTCTATAGAGCTTTTGCAAAAAGGAAAACAGGGAAATTGTTATTTATCTATTTGAAAGTTGCAGAGGGGGGAAGTACAGTGCAGCGGACACCACAGATCTTTTTTCTTGTCCACAGGTAAGTGGAAGGCTCTCATTTCACACATTAAAAGGTGGCAAGAGTGTCAATGACGCGTGTCAGCGAGCAGCAAGCAGGGAAACATAAGCAAGCTGTTTCAAAGGATTATTTTTGATGCTATATGCTCCAAAATATCTTCTGTCCATTTATTCTCTCTAAGAGGAATAAATGGACAACCTCACAGAGGGAGGTTTGTGAGAAGGGTTCGTGGTCTGTGGAGCCTGGGAGAGCTGTTTGCACGGAAGACCGGTGTTGGGCCAAAAAGTGAGATTTCCGTGTGTTTGTAGTGTGTATTATTTTGCTTATACTGATGAGCAGACTTTAGTCAGCTGGGTTTATGACGGGCTTATATATAAAATAAAGAAATGACCTGTTTTGCAAGAATTTTTACAACTGCGTGTTTACAACTGACGTTGTTTGTTGCTTAAAAGCAGATGTGCAAACAATGCAGTGCAGTAATATACAGACTGATTTATAGCGTGCCAAATATCAACATCTGTAATGATGTTGTGATGTATGTTATCTTCCCCCAAGTGAAGCATTAAGAGTCTGGTGACTCTTAAATCTGCCCGTTGAGCAGCTCTGTGAGAGCAGCATGTCTCTCTTCCTGACGCTGCCTCCCCGCCACACCACTGCATAAAGGAGAATACTGGCAACTATGGATTGGTAGAACATCTGCTGTAGTTTTCTACAGATGTTGAAGGACCCCGATCTCCTCTATCCCCTTCCTGTACAGTGTGTCTGTGCAGTTCAGTTCAGATTGTCATCCAGCTGCGGACCGAGATACTTGTAGGTCCTCTCCATCGCACCAAATGACTCGAAATGTCAAAAAGTATCTCTTAATTTACGTTTCACAGATTTTAGGCCAAAGGGTAATATACAGCCATTTTTTTCTCTATCTCTCGCTCTCTTTTGGGCAAATACTGGAAATCATTTTCTGGAACAACACTGGGTTGGATGCTAATGCTGTGCTGATTCTCTCTTACAGTACGTGCCAGCATATACAGCCTATATGAACAAATAAAAATACATAAATACTGCAGTATGAGGTTGGACACTGGCGCGACATGCATGTTGTTATATTTGGAGCATGACTTGCACAGTGCAACAGCTTTGGAGTAGAGTATTAAATTGAATGACATACACACTCTACTAAGATTACCAACAGACAACTTAATGCACCCAGTAATGCTGAAGGTAAACATGTGACTGATGGTTGGCGCTATAGCTGGTGCTGAGATGTGTCTGGAAAGCCAGTGCGTCAGTGGCTGTATGCTCAAGCCTAAATCTTTGGGTTCCTCCCATACGGTACCTCCTCACGGAGTCCTCAGCCTAAATGTTTGCAGTTGGAGAGGTCTTTTCTAGTGGGGGTATTTCTATGTTATTAGCCCCTGTACCCCACCCACCACACACACCCTACCAGGATGTACACCAGCTGGAGTTGCCTCCCTCCAGGATCTCCCAGACCTGTCCACTTTTCCTTCCTCCACTGCTTATTGTGCTTGTTTTGTGGGTGAGGCAACAGGTTTCTTCTCCTTAAACAGTTGTGACAGTATTCTTCTCTTTGATGGATTGACTGCAGATATTTTAACAAAAGGGACATCAGTGTTTATTCATGGTTTATTAAACACTATGTATTAGTCTGGAGGCCAAAACAGGGTTTTGTACCAGGCTGTAAGTCTTCGTGAATGCTTGTGCATCATCCCACACGCTGCTACCTATTGGCCGGTCATAGGAAGTTGTTTTTGTTGTTTTATTTATTTGAATGTGATCAGGGTTAGTCAATGCTCGCTGTAGTGTCAGTGGCTCTGAGGATGCAAAATCATTTTCTCTTATCGGTTTGTTAAATACATACAGTGCCAGTCAAAGGTTGGGACACACCTTTTCATTCAGCAGTTTTTGATTATTTAAAAAAATGTCTGCATTGTGGATTAATACTTAAGTCATCCAAACTATAGAGAAATGCTTAGTAAACAAAAAAGTATTAAACAAAACAGAATGTTGTGTTGTGAAGAGGTAGAATTGGTACAATATGTAGTGAATAGCCCTGTGTGAGTAATGTTCTGATCCATGTTATGGCAAAAAATGCTCAAGTAAGTAAAGAAACACAACAGTCCATCATTACTATAAGAAATGAAGGTCAGTCAATCCAAAACATTTCAGGAACTTTAAAAGTATCCTCACCTGCAGTCGCAAAGACCGTCAAACGTTATGATGCTTCATGCATGAAATGGATATACAATATTATGGATATACAACGTTATGAAGTTTTGAGCCACTTCTCTTTTCTTAATATTCTGCTAGGAAAAGGGGAAATAGTTGCAGGGATTTATTGATTTTGAATCTTTCCAATGAGCTTGAAATTCAATATTTCCTATTCTCACCTTTATTCTTTCACACAGTGAAGTGGAGTGAGCTGAACGCACGTCAAATCTACCTCCTCCTGCAGAAGCGGTACTGTGTGAACTCTTTCTGCCTCCTACTTATGTGAGAAAGGCTTCGAAGAAGACAGAGTAAAGGCTGTTTGATTTGATGCCTCAGTTTAGGTTATATGTGTAGGGGAGAGGGGTAAGATGAGAGGGGTAAGATGAGCCAGTGAGTAAGATGACCCACCCCCTGCCTATCCCAGCTTATTAGTTAAACTGGTCCAAAATGGCTGCCATGGGGCAAAGCGAGCCAAAGGCCATTGGTCAATGACTGTCAGCCATATGATAAGAATGTATAAAATTCACCACAACATGAGAAAAAAGATTTCCACACTGGATTTTTAAAATCCAGAAATTATTTTTTTTTTACTTTTTTTTGTTTTTGGCAAATCAAAAAACAGGAAACGTTTTTTTTTTTTGTTTTGTTTTTTACCAAATTTGAAATGGTAATCGGGAAATGAGCCATTTTCTGAGTTTTGTTTTCTGATTCTGATTTGTTAGAGACTCGTTCTTATAATTTAATTTGTTAGACAGTCCAAATTAAGAATTCATGTCATTTAATTTTGTCTATAGAACCAAAAAAAGCAAAAAAGTGGCTTACCTCACCCCGCTCTCCCTTACCTGATTTAATTTTACAGTTAAGAAATTGTTTGGTTCCTTTGGCAGATATTTTGAGCAGTTAAACTATTAGAACATTTGTTTCCATTCTCGAAATTCCGATGAGCGTTTCATTTTTTTTCCCCCCTCTTTTGAAGACCTCTGCCTGTCATGCCCTCCAGGTAGAGGCACTGCTCTCCTGGAAGAAACCACTCCCATGCCATTATGCCATTACTTAACTAGAATTACCAGCAGAGCCGCAGTTCATCAACAGGAATGTTTCAGATGCTCTTTTCAGGCCACTGCTTCAGGAAATTTTTGTAACAGCTACAACAGCAGCTGTTGTGTGTGATAAAGGAGAGCGTGAGCAGAGTTTCCTACAAGAAAATCTAAATCTGAGCTCAGGTACGTAAAGAGGAAGGTAATATTTTAAATGTGCCTGTATGTATACTTTTGACCTGGTGGGGCTCAGAGAAAATAAATTCAAACTTACCCAATTCTTGTTTTTAAAGTAATTAAAGGTGTATGCTGTACAATCATTATACCGTGGAGAAAGAACAGTTCAGAGAAATCCTAAACGCTCAGGTGAGTAAATCTAAACCTCTGACCACAACTGCAATAACTCGGCTAGTTTATGTTTAAGGACTGTTACTCTATTAAATTTAGATTTTTATATTTTATATGTGAATGTGTTAGCTTTTTCCCTACATTATAGTACGGTTGCGCCTTAAAGCCCTCATGAATATTATAATTATTCTGTTGTGGGTCTAACTGCATAAGTAGCATGTCAGTAGAGAAAAAGAGATGGACGCGCCGCTGTCACCTTCAAACAACGGAAAAACAAAACTCTGGCAGTCCCTTGCTTTGCTGCCTGTTGGTTCTGCTTTAAAAACTTCAGCACTGGTTAAGCTACGGAAACCGGTCTGCTATCAAAACGTTCAGCTTCTTATGGACATTTAGGCTTTGACTTTTTCTTGTTTCTAACTTTTATGCTTTTTGAAATATTCAGCTTTTTATGATTTTTTTTGCCCCATTCAAATAAATGGGGAAAACTTCAAATCGTCTTTAAGGCCAGAGCTTTGCAGCAAAGTGCCTGCATTTCAACAGACAGACACACAAACACACACAGATATATACACAGACCCTCTCTCACATACACACTTAGAACAGCATTAGTGACAAAGCTGTAACAGCTTAACATGGAGGCTGCCTACACACAAACAATGAAGAGCAAAGAGGCAGAGCCGCTACTGAGACGACGAGCTCAGGTGGAGAGAAAGGAAACGTTTTAATGTGATCACAACGGAAACTTTTACTGGGAAAAAGCTGGAATGGGTCCTTCATCGAAACATATTCTTAGGAAGCTCCAACAGGAAGCAAAGACACAGACAACAATCCACAGGAAAATTGCAGAATTTACACTAAAACATGAACTGTTAACTTAATCTGATATCTGTTTTAATGAGGCAGTTTGCCGGACGCTGTTGGCAGCCGTCCTGCTTCCTATGACAGTGATACCTGCAGCAAGCAGCGGCCAGTCTAAATGGGAAAGGAGGTGTGAGGTGTGCGAGAACATATTTATTTCAAGGCTTTAGCAACATTATTTAGCAGATTTTAATTGATGCAAATATAGATAAATTATATTAATATTGTAAAATATCTAAAGAGGGTTCTTTTTTCCCCGGGTCAGAAAAAATTAACATGGTCAGTAAAAAATCTGAGCCATTGACCCCGTGCTGTTTGGCTGTGCACTGAATGACCACGAGCATGAATTATGAACACATTTTCTGCCCCTTCATAACGTCTGTTTTCTGCAGCAGGAAATGCTGCAGCAGGACACACCTCAGAAAGACGCGTGTTTTCTAGCTGGAAATACGGGCACTATTTTGAGTTTTTGCCAGTTAAAGATGACAATATGAAGGTCAGTTGTGCGGTATGTGCTGGTGACAAAGTGCTGTCAAACTTCAAACACACTACAGGTGGAGCGGAGCTAATGCACGCCCCCCAGCACCCAAACAACCGAAGCTGGACTTTAGTGCAATCCAGGAAGAATTTGGTCAGACAGTATGTAGCAGAGGAAATGCTGCCCTTAAACACGATTGACTCGCCCTCGTTTCATGGTTGTCATTTTTATGTTTGGGGGTGGGGTCCTCTCGGTGTTGTGCCAAAAAGTGATCGTCTGCCATAAAGTGATCCCACTGTTTCTTTGTGCTTTTATGTGTAATGTCTTTTGCTTATCCACAAGTTTCTGCAAGAGCTTACGGAGGCTGCCATGACAGACTGCTACTTCCGCCGGGCGGTTCTATACTTCCGGTTTCCCAAAGTCAGAGTTAATGATAAAATGCGTTCACTTTGTGCTGTAACAGGTGGCTTTATTAGTTGGAACATCAGCCTGTACATTTTTTTTAATTATTTTATTCTGTATATTTGTTTGTTTTCCCCAACGTTATACTATCCAGTTGCACATCCTATTACTGTATTTTTCCTTATGTTTTAAGTTTTTCTTTAATGCACAGCCTCTTATTTTTTTTTTTTTACATTATCTATAGTGTGACACAGCATACACAGAGCTTTAACAATGCGGGCCTTCCACATGTAGTCAAGTTGACAGCCTTCGGTCAGTCCAGTGTTTCAGTTTCTGTGATCGGAACATTCTGATATCCAAATAAGTGACACCCCTTCCACTAATGCTGGCTCGGCAGCTTTCAGGGAAATAAAATTGCCTTCTTTGTTCAGCAATGCTTTATTGATTTTATTGCTTTGAAGGTAATTAATTATACACCTCGGTGCTCTTATAATTACATAATTCCTTGCCATCAAAACCGTCAGAAAAAAACAAGGTAATTCTAATTGATAATGTAACTAACTTTGGGCCATAATTTCATGTCATCTTCCTGTCAGTGAGAAGTGAGGGGTGAGGCATTGTTACTGCTATTTAAAACATCCTTGAAATGCCATTACGCCAGGTAAAAGAATATCATGGATATTGGTAAATAGAGTGCAGTCAGTATGCTTTATGAAGGGCTTATATATAACATGAAGGAATAACTTGCTTTGTAACAATCTTTAGGAGTTTGTGTTATCTATGGTCTGTACAGGGTGTACCCTGCCTCAGGATAAGTGAGGTTTCACAGATTATAGGTCAACAAGTCATTTACAGCCCTTTAAAAACAGACGATCACTTTTTGGCACAACACCGGAAGCTGTTGAACGTGACTAATAAAGTATCTTGTAATCTAACTTAGTTACTTTTTAAAGGAGTACTCAGTAATCAGAAATCAGATTACTTTTTCAAGGTAACTATGCCATTACTGATGACCACACAACAAATTTACCTCATGCAGGAACTCTTTCTGCCTCCTACTAATGTAAGAAAGGCTTCCAATAGGACAGTCAAGGCTGTTTGATTTTGTCCTTTATTCTAGGTTGTATGCGTACCTCATTTCACAGCCGTCCTTTTTCGTCCACTTTTCCTGTTCAGCGTGAAAGGGTTTTGATCTTTTGTATGTATGCAGCCTGTCATGCCCTCCAGACAGAGGCACTGCCCTCCTGGAAGAAACCACTCTGTAGAGTTGCTCTCATTTGTACCTTTGTCAATTAAACTAATCATTGAGCAAACATGAAAAGTGCATATGGCCAATTCTTGCATAGCTTTTCATAAATTGTGTATTGTCTTAATTATTTTTAATAATGGTTTTTATTGTCCATATATGTTATCTTTGTCAAGACACAGCTGTGTGGCAGGCAGAAGATTGGACTCCTATGCAAGACTCGGTGAACTGAAGGAAGCTCAAGTAGCTTTATTGCTAGAGATTTCCTTAACAAAAACAAACCAAACACAACATAAAAGAACTGGCTAGACAACAGTCAAAAATAACAGCCTACTGCAAGTACTCCACACAACAAGCGGGAAGATGTTACAAAGATGGGGAAGAAATGCAGGAAATAAATACACATGAAGTGACGAGGAAAGTGAAACCAGCTGGGGAGAACAGGTGATCAGAATACACTAATAAAGTAAGAGGAAACACAACTAATTGCAAAGTTCACCATGTAAGGTTACCAAAATAAAACAGGAAGTAACTTAACAGACCTACACATGTGAACATTGACAAAACTGAGGAAACAAGGAAGGAAATCATAACAAAGGCGAGAACCCCCTGAAACACAACCGTCCCTGGGCCATAACCCAGGTACCCTGACAATCTTTGTGCATTTATGAATTTTAGTGGTGTTGTTGCTTTGAGTGTGAGGTGGTACCTTTTCCACTTTAAACCGAGTCAAATTTCTCCTAAAGGAGAATCTTGGTCTTGATTACTTCACGTTGCCTGGAGAATATAAGTTGGTTAAATTGCACTGATATTTATTAAAACTAAATATCTGTCTTCTTTGGCTTTGTGTATCTGCTCGTATTCCTCTTTTCTACCCCCCCTTACAGGTCCATGATGGCGTGTGTGCTGGTTCGTGTGCTTTCAGCGGTCCTCCTGATTAACTCAGTCTCCTCCTCAGGTGAAAACAAGGACTTGCACTCCTGTTAAAATGCAGGAATACATACAAACAGTTTTAATGGGAGTATAATTTCCTAAAATGTCAGCAGGGACGGATTCAGCGCTTTCATGCCCGCCGCGGTGGTTCCTGTCTGGGCAGAGGTGTTTGGCTTTCTACCCAGTGTGGAGCTCCTGGAGCGATGCCAAGGTGCACGAGTTGGTGAACTTGGCATCATTCATGATGTCATCAGTTAAAAACCAACATAATTAATCAGACACAACTTCTGAACAGATCATTTGTGTGTGTCTTTTAGGTTGCCTGCTCTCAGTCTGGTGGCGACCTTGTATCCATTCACACACCTGAGGATCGGCAGTTTGCCGCCCAGGTCGCAAACGCAGCCGTTCCTGTGTGGCTGGGCGGGTTCCAGGAGCAACAGGTGAGCAGAAGCAGTTTTTCCTGCATGCTCTTTGGCTCGTTGTTTATACATTTCATTCACCTCTCTGTTTTTATTTGGAAGAACGGGCCTTGGTTTTGGACTGATGGTACACCCTTCAGAATCAGCAGCTGGATCACTCAGACGCAGAAAACCACAGGAGGGGGTTGGGCTTGTGTGGAAATGATACCAACAGGTAGGCATGTGGAAAACAAGTATTTGGTTTCCTTGCTGAAATGATGCCGTATCGCTGGGAGTTCAAATTAGACTGCAGACACTCTCACGTTTTGTCAGAAGGGTGTGTCCAACTGGTTTTGAAATTATAATATGATTGCAATGGGGCTCCAGGGTGGCCCGGCAGTTGAGCAGGTGACCATGCATGCCATGTGATGGTGCAGACGACACTGGCTCGAGTCCCGACCTGTCGCCATTTGTTGCATGTCTTCCTCTATCCTCCCGATTTCCTGTCTGTCTACATTGAAAATCTGCCAAAAAAAAGTAATTATATAAAAAATATATATATATCATCATTAAAGGAACAGTTTTTAATCAGAGTACAGCATCAAGTCAGTTAAACTTCTGGGACATTGATCTGGTCAATCAAGTAGCAGAGGGGGTTGTTAATCAGTTTTAGCTGCTTTGGTGTGGATGAAACTAGAGGGGCAACAATGAGACACCCCCAAAACAGGAAGGGTTTTACAGGTGGAGGCTACTGACATTTTTTCCCCCTCCTCATCTTTTCCAGCTATTTTTTTCACCAGTTTTACATTTGGATGGGGGAAGTGTGATAGCATGAGGCAATATCTGAACCCTTCAGAGGTTGTACAGGTCATCCAACTCCTCCAGGTCGCCCCAGTCGAAGATCCTTAACCCATCAGTAGGACCTGTATCCGCTCCTTTGTGCATTAGGTATCAGGATGAACCCTTCAGGCCCATTGTCGGACCCAACCCGGCATGCAAAGCATGGAACAGAGCCACCTAGCCACAGTATCCATTTCACGCTTTGTCTCTTGTAAACATGGAATGTACATGCAAAATTGCAGGAACCTGCCGTTGCTCCTTGTAGACACGCAGATTCCGCCACACATCTTAACCAATCACGTGCAGCTTCCACCTAAAAAAAAACAAAAAACGACCAAATGAAAAAGGAAACGGCTCACTATCAGGAGCTGGCTCTTTGAGCCGGATGGTTTGCGACCGACCCATCCCTAAATTAAGGCCTGGTTCTTCTTCTGGCTCTGGGACCTCTAACATGAATATCTGTCTGTTACGGAATTAACCTTTGCAAATAAAAATATCGCAAAGAAGCATTAAAGATTTTAACAGCTTAAATATCATCAACACACGAGTCGCAGTAGGAGTCATAGCAAAGCTATTAATTCTGTTTGGCCAAACAGGGACGGAGTTGTTACTGCCGAACAGCAGCAGCAAGACAACAGGAGCACCTGCATGAGCTCACACACACACTGTTTACACAGCTTACAAAGTACACGCATATATATGTTTGGTTAGCCTATGCTTTAAGCTGATGTCTGCAAAATATGATGCTGTAAGATACAAGGGAATAATGATTCTGCACATTCTAAGGTGAAAGCTCATCTTGGTATCTTTCCATTACAATGGCTCAATTTTTTTCCCATCATCAGTAGTTTTGAGTGAAATAATCTGTTTCATCTGTGTTTGCTGGGTCATTATTATTATTATTATTATTATTATTATTATTATTAAATTTTGAAAGAAGGAAACCTAACTTGAGTAATTCAGCCAGTTTCTGGTGTGTCTCTGTGCTCAGGTGGAGAGCTGCACAGCGCCCCATGTGAAGAGCTCAAGTTCTACATTTGCTCCATGAGAGCCAGGTACAGTAGGTTTACAGCTAAAAGCTGTGCAAATATCCATGTTCTGTTTGTTTTCTGTTAAAGTCTGAATCCCGACAAAATCTATTCCATTAATTATTAATACAATGTTAAAAAACAACTTCTAAAGTATAACGTGGAGAGACATCAACAGGGGCTGAAGCACTTTATTACATCCCAGCTCTGCCAGAAATATATGTAAAAAGGCCATAATGAGATACAAATGATCAGAAGGAGAAGGAGATATAAAAAAAAGATGCTAAATGGACCAAAAAGATAATATATAACAATGTGACACATTGTGAGACAAGCAGTACAGAAAATTTAGATTAAATTCTTATAAAAAATGATCCATTGTCCTCCCCTCCAGCTCTACTACCACTGACGTCACCAAGAAGCAGCTTGAACCAGGTGAGACAGATTTTTTGGTGACCTGTTGGCCGTTAGAGCAACTGCAGCCGTACACTTTGTCCCTCTCTGTCACTCAGGTATTGTCCCCGGTGCGTATTTGTTTGATGCTGTGTGGAGCAAAAGCAATTTATTGGCGGAGGAGATTCTCCACTCGTCCTCCTTCGTTAAAGAGCTGCAGTCCGGTCATATTACTCAGGGCTGCTACTCCAGCTTCATGCAGCAGGAGGCGCTGTATTTGAACAGAGTCAGCAGTACTCTGGAGGTGAGACTTTGATTCTGGAATCAGTGGCTTCGACGTGACTGCTTTAAATTCTCACATCTTTTTGCCATAATTGTGACTCCTTGTTTATTGATTGTTTTTTTTTCTTGCAGGTCCTGATTCGTAATCTGCAAGAGGCTGATGACATTAGGTCACTGCTACTGGACACACTTAAACTCTACAGCAGCAGAAAACAGGTGAGACCATTTTTTTTCCAGGAATAAAAAGGAAAAATATGCCACTTATGCAAATTAAATTGAAAGAATTTCGATATGGATAGAAATGATCTAAATCTCTTCCTTCAGAGCGACCTGGCTTCACCGCCCCCACACTGGCTCCGTTATCCTCTCCACATGTTCCACTCTCTGGTTATGGAGGAGCCAGTTTATTGGTTAGTGGCTCTGTCAGCCCGGGCCTGTCTATGCAACTTCATGCTTCATAAGCCACTGATGTCTAGGTCCATGCCTGACAGCTCCTACCGGGAGTGGAGCAAAGACAGTCTGAAGGAGGTCACCTGGATAAACAGGTAGATGGTAACAATTTTCACATGCTGTACAGAAATGCTATCGTGGATGGGTAAACGAATAGACTTAGACATCAAAAAGGGGTCAAAGATTGAACACTTTGGCCTCCAACAAGAAAACAGAATGACAAACGTGAAACGGTCAAAAACCACAAAAATGATCAAAAGCGATTTGAAGCAACTAAATTAAGGCTTAAAAGAATCAAAAAGAGGGGTAAAATGAGCAGATCAGACACAAAGCAAACAAAACCAAATGATGAACATGTACAGAGACATAAATGATCATAAGAAAGTCAAAAACAATCATTTAGATGTTCACTGGCACACTTAAGCCGGGCCTGTATGAGTGATTTCTGCCAGGGTCCTGGGCCTGTTGTTGTTGATGTTCTTCTGAGTTCCCCTGTGGTCTGGATGTTCACTTTTGTGAGAGCTGTTCTTAGTTTGTAGTAATTCCTGTTTCCCAGCATCCCGGTGCTCCAGCCTCTGGTTTAGTTGTGTTTTAATTCCCTCAGTGTGCCTGCTTCCTCTTGTGTCAAGTCTGTGTTTCGGTGTTCCTGTTTATTCACTTCCTGGGTGTTGTGTTCACTTTTGCTTCCCCTGTCTCGATGGTATCATTCTGCACCCCTGCCCTTCCCAGCTGCTCCCTCTCATCTCATTAACCCATTTATTGCCTCATTTTCCTCATTGAGTTCCTGTTGCTGTCCGTGTCTTGCTCTTGTTTAAGTGAGTTAAGTTACTTATTCTCTGGTTGCATTCCAGCCTTGTGCGTATCCAACCCCCCTCGGCTGCCTCCTTTCCTTGGTTTCTGCTTTAAGTTGTAAAAAGAGAGCAAAGCAACAGACATGACACACCTCTTCCCTATTATGTCCTGTTATTAAAGTCTTGCATGTGAACAAAAATCCTCGACTTACACATCACTATACATAACATAATCATACAACATCCTTATTTGTAAATCCACCACTGATCTCTTTCAATAGAAAATGGGTGCGGGTTCCTCTCCTAACAACACTTCAAACTGTCAACACGTTATTCCGTTATTCTAAGCACATCATGCACATTTTTCAGGGGGACCTTGCAGGCACTGCAAGATTTTAATCCATTACGGTGTAGTGTGGCACTAATGATGTTCTCGGTGACTCCCAACTGCCTTAAGATCATTAATAAACTCCTGCCGTGTAGTTTGGGGCTGATCCACCACCTTTCTCATGATCCTCCTCACTGCCCGAGGAGCATGGAGCTCCAGACTGAGAGGCGGCTGATCATCTGTTTCTGAAAAAAATTGTCACTTTCCACCACCACCACCAAGCTTCTTGCTGATGGTTGATGGTCTATAATCCTGTTCCTGACACCCTTTGACAGCTCTTTGGTCTTGCCCATGGTGGTGGAGACTTTGGGTGGGAAGATACTGACTCTGTGGTCAGGTGTGCTTTATTCAATTCAATTTTGTTAATATTGCAACAAATCATAAACAGTTGCCTCAAGGCCCTTTTTATTGTAGGTAAAGACCCTAATAATACAGAGAAAACCCAAATGTCAAAATGACCCCCTATGAG
The DNA here is from genome assembly GCA_015106715.1 of Bujurquina vittata. Classification (NCBI taxonomy): domain Eukaryota; kingdom Metazoa; phylum Chordata; class Actinopteri; order Cichliformes; family Cichlidae; genus Bujurquina; species Bujurquina vittata. The sequence continues at coordinate 30,591 of VUQK01043503.1, read as the reverse complement.
CAACCACTTGGTGATAATGGAAAGGAAAAAGTCCCTTTTAGCAGGAAGAAACCTCCAGCAGAGCCAGGTTCGCTTGGGGGGGTGGGAGGGGCAGTCATCTGCTGCGACCGGTTGGGGCTGAATGACAAGGAGATGAAACAACAAGCAAAACAAGACAGAAAGCAGCCAAAAATAAATTTAAAATCACCAGTAAAGATATGAAATCACTGCAAAGACATGTAAGAGATATCAAATAAATGGAGATGTAAAATGGGCTAAATCGGACAAAATGTTCAGTAGACTGTTGAAAAAAAGTCCATGTGTTGTAGTTTTTTGGCGACAAGTCCAGAACCCAAATTGACCTATACTACTGTGTGTGTGTGTGTGTGTGTGTGTGTGTGTGTGTGTGTGTGTGTCATAGGTACAAAAAGGTGATAAAAGAGAATCAGGACCAGATGGATGTATTTAAGTCCATCAACATCTTCAGAGAGCACATGATGGCCCAGAAGGCTCTCTACAAGGCTGTGTAAGAACAGATCAGTGTACCCCTTTGTTATCTGTAGCGCAGTTTTTAATGTGTGTGCATCTCTGCTGCAGGGTCTGTGAGGCTGAAGGTGGCAAATGATGGAGAAAAAAAAAAGGGCGGGATTTTCTCATTTGGCATGCTGCTTTCCCACTGACACACGTCTCAGCCGAGATGAAGGAAGCAACTTTTAATCTCTTCACACAACGTTGATGTTAAAGCACATTTTTTAATATGAATATTGTGATATGTGTGTCCTTGTTTTATTTTGTCAGTTACTGTTTCCACTCTCCTCTTGTTACCTCCCGTGCACTAGCTGTGTCCAAATTGAGGGGCCGCATCCTTCGAAGGCCGCATTTGTAGGCAGATTACATCACAGCGAGACGACGGAGGCTGTCCAAATTCGAAGACTCCTCCAAATGCGGTTGACGAATGCGTCCTTCATTTACCTGAATTTGAAGGATTCAAAGGATGGGTCCGGTGTATCCTTCCTACCATATCCCATCGTTCTTGCGCATTAAAACTCAACTACAAAAATGGTGGAGGATAGTGGCAAAAAAAGTTTGAAAAATGACTGTTTCTGTGACACAAAATAAACTTTTAAGATGTTTTCAGGTGAGAATGTAAATGTGTAAATCTCAAATATCAGCTTGTTTTATCAATATATTGCTTAATTGCAAAAAGTGCGGTCTTCGTGGGCTGCGAAGGACCCGGTCTACGCAGGCCGGGTCCTCCACAGGGTCCTGCCCCTGAGTTTGGACACAGCTACTGTCTGCATCCTCTTCGGCTCTTTGCTGTGTGTGCTCTCTTTTTTCGGCATACTCCTCCTCAGCCTGAGTTCCCAGTGTTTGTTATTCAGTGTGTTACCAGCAATAAAGCTGAGAGTTTTGAATGACACAATATCCAAATTTAAAAAAAAAAAACGTCTTCTGGATCCACTCCTAAACTTAATGGGTGATTTCTTTTCCTTTATACCAAACCTTCTTTGTTTCATATACACTGATCCCTCACCTATCGCAGGGGTTAGGTTCCAGAGACCTCTGCGATAGGTGAAAATCTGCAAATTTATTCTATTATTTATATATATTTTAAGGCTTGGTAAACCCTTCCCACATTCCTATAAACCATTCCCACTCTCTTACTCCAACTTGAATGATGAAAATGATGAATTATGTAGCTGCAGTTCTGATGGCAATGAATGTGATGACAATGAGATGAATGTAGATTACTCCACAGCCAATACAGTGAAGTCACAACAAGTGAACTGTGATAGAGCGATGAAGGCACTGTTCAATGTTTAATGCTGACTTCTTAGAAGCTACTCATCTACTCAAGTACTGGGTTCATACTACATAAACAACTTTCTTTTGGCTTATTTTTTTTTTAATTATTATTATTTTTTTCTTAAACGTGTTTAAACACAGCCTTGGTCTAACAGGCACCCCAACTAAAACTTATATATGGCAGTGTAATGATGGTATTTTAATAAAAGGGGAGAAAAAAAATTTACCTGCGTGTGTGTTGATTCAAGTAACAATGAGCAAACCTTTGCATGCTAACAAGCCAGTTTCAAAGAGCTGTCTTTGTCTCCCTCTGCAGGCTCAAATACAACACTGCACCCTGTTAAATACATATCTGTGCAAAGTAGAAGAGCGTTACTGCAGCACACCAGACCTACACAACTATAGCATTGCCTTACATTATTTAAAATTACTTCTACCACTGTCATTTCTAATACTGCTCCTGCTAGTTACAAACAGTTTGAACAAAAACACATCCTTGCTGGAATGAACAAAACAATTTTGAATCTCTTCAAGATTATTCAAGACTACTGAATTTAAAGCACATATTTATTTTGAATACGATGACCTGTGAGGTAAAATTATTCTTTCTTTTCCAAACGCATGAAGAAATGTGTGCACTCCTATGTGTCTTACTCTGCCCATGATTACACCTCTCCACCAAGCTCCATTAAATTCAGCAAAAAGTTGTTTTTTTTTAAAACCAATTGTTAAAAAATACAAATTTTATTAGTCTGTTACTTTACAATAATCAGTGGTCTGTGTGTGTGTGCATAGTACATCACGCCTAACTAGCTAGCTCATTAGCTGTAGTTAGCTAGCTAGGTAGCTGGTGACTCAGTGCCACTCTCAAGTTCTTTTCTGGAAATTTTTATTTATTTATTTAATTATTTAATTATCAAAATTTCTAATTTTAAAAAACTTTAAGCAATATTTAATGAGCTGAACTTTTGAGATAATTCAAAATTTCAATAACAAACGTTTTTTTAAAAAAAGACAGAAATTCGAGATAATTACCCAAAACTTCAAATTTTGAGATAACCCAAAATTTAAAATTGTATTTTAATAACTTAAACTTTTAGATTATTATTCATTTTTGCTTTAAGCAGCAGAAACAACAGTGCTTGGCAGAAACATTTCACAATTTTTAAAACTTAAAAACATTGTGTGCGAATACATTTCCATTCTAAAAACGTTACTTTCCATCAGTAGTTTAATGAAAGAAAGATTGTGCATTGTTTAATCAGAGCCAAGTCTGGGCATCGGTATGCAATGTGAAGTGGGAAAAGTTGCTGCTAATACTGTTTGCAGACAACCTGATGCAGTGCCCTGAAACAGCCTCTCTTACAGCAGCATTCAGGGAAACATGGAGCTGCTGAACACCGCCTGGTTCACCGTGTCCAACATGCAGGATTCTCCTCCTGCTTTGCATTGATGTAGGCTGTTAACATGTTATTTGCCCTGTGCAGGCACACACTGCATCTCCCTCACACACACACACACACACACACACACACACACAGAGAAAGAGAGGGAGAGACAGAGCAGGAGGAGGAGGCGGAAACCTCCATCTGCCCTGCTCGGTGACCGACCCGTCATCCTCGGGCTCTGGGAACACACGGATCGTCTCCTCGCGGTTGTCATTCCTTAATTTTAACTTTCACATTCCTGGATGAGGAAAACGCGGGTGGCTGATGTGATCAAAGGAAAAATGAGAGGGAATTTGACATGGAGCGGATCTTCAGTCTATATATAGGCTATGCCCCGGACTGCACCACCACCACCACCTGCCCCCACTGGTGCCGGTAAGTCACGGAGGGAAGATGAAGTGGGAAGCTGGGAGAGAGCAGTGGTGTCCCAGGGCGGGTTGGTGCTAGCCGTGTCTGGGTACTGATGCTAACTGACCCGTGAAAATGACTTTTGAGGTCTCGTGAGGTCGGGTTACCATTCAGCCATGTTGCAGAGGGAGGAGGGAGGGAGGAGGTGTGTGTGTGTGTGTCTATGTGTGTGTGTCGGGGAGGGGGGTATCCGCTGGACTCTTGACACCTGCCCCTCTTCCCGATAACTGAGGGAAGCGCGATGGAAAACCATTAAAAATGTCTAAATTGGCAGTTAGGCGGCACTAAATGGCGTGATGACTTTCTGACTCGGTGTGGCGGGGAGTCGGAGTGTCGTTCAGCCATGTTGCAGGGGGGGTACGGGATGAGGAGGAGGAGGGAGGGAGGTAACTAGCTAACAGCGGGGCTCCGGGGGCTCTGACTCCGACCGACCGACCGACACCGAGGGGGACGTGAGAGAGGAAAGGGAGGGGGTGTTGTGGAGAAACTGGTGCCCCGTGATTTTCGCTCCCCTGCCGGATGCGGCGGCGGCGGCAGCCCGCGCGGTGTCGCTTAGAGACGGAGGCAGGAGGCAGAGCGAAACGGGGTCGACGGGGGTAGTGAGTGAACCGAGGCGATGAACAGCCTGCCCACTTCATTTAATTAATTAATTAAAATATATATTATTATTTTTGAATTAACAGCTACAGTTATAAATATTTATTTCTATTTAAAAAACTATTTTTAGAAGCAGGGATTTTTTTGGATTTTTAAAAATTACTATACTGTTTGCTTTTTAGTGGACATTCATCCTTTAGTGTGTTTTTTTTTAAAATCATAAATAATTTTAATGTAGATTTGGAGCAATGTGAACAATTTCTGGTGTATTGTTTAAAATGGTATTTCATGCCTATAAAATTTCTACATTCACAGTAGCACGGGGCTACTTCTCTTATTGCATTTTATATTATTTTTAGATTTAAATTACATTATTAATTGTCAAGAGGCTGGTGTGTAAATTTTAAATTCCTTTTTATTTTGACATTTAAATTACACATTTATTCCTACAATGGCAGACTGACAGCTTGTTTTTTTATTATTGATTTTTCTTTTCTTTTTTTTTTTACATTTAAATTACATACATTTTACTAAAACTCCAGATTTGCTTTGGTATTTTATTTTATTAGATTTTTATTTTATAAATTTAAATGACATACATATTCCACATGGCATGTATTTTCTAAGATGCAGTCTGATATGTAAATTTTTTCCCTTCAGTGGCAAAGAGCCATCAGGGCTAACAGCCGGTGGCAGGTTGAAGTTGTTATTGATGATCATTGATCACAATTGATGATTGTTTTTTTTCGGCAGGAAGGTCAGGGCAGGAGACAACACGACAGGGTCCGTTACCATGGTGATAACAGATGATGATTTATCCCCTTATTATTGGGCCTTATCCATTCAATAATTTATTCATTCACAGATTCACTTTGTTCCTTTTCTTCTCCTCCTCCTCCTCCTCCTCCCTTTATCTTCCTCTCCCCTGTCCTCTCTCGCCCTTCATCCTCGCTGCTTCCTCTTCCTCCCCCTCTCTCACCCCGTTTCCCTTCGTTCGTCTCCCCTTGTCTCTCTTTCAGGTCAGCGAGAGCCAGCAACAGCTCGCTCTGAAGATCAAATCCTCCCTCGTTTCCTCTCTCTACAATGCTCTCCTCACGTCCATATGTTGAAGAACACACTCGTCTTATTATAGCACTACTGCCTTCCTCCTCCTCCTCCTCTTCCTCCTCTCTTACCCTCCTCTTCTCTGAGTTTTGACTCCCTCTCTCTCTCTCTCTCTCTTTCTTATTTTTTTCCATACACACATACACACACGCACACACACACTGTGTAAAATGAAGCGTGGGTCGAGTGTGTTGCAGTCTCACTGTGATGCAGCCAAACGGCACATGCACCCTGCAAACACACACACAAAGACACACACAGGCGATGATGCACAAGCCGCAGGTTCGAGCCCCTTCCCAGCAGCCACCTCTCTGTTCAGTCCTGATGTCAGCACCAAGATGGCGTCTGACCTCCTCATCAGGCTGTCAGGTAATACACAGACACACACAGACGGCGGGCTCTAGAGCTGCTGACTAATGACTAATCAATCCACCGATTTGCTGATTATGTAATAACTGAAAGGATGGTTAGTTCCACCCCTAATATCTAAAATATCATCTTGTTTATATCATTAGTGTGGACACTAATTTGTGCACACAAACACTATATGACCAAAAGTATGCAGACACCTCTTTCTACTGCCGTGGCGTGGAAAATGAGCACGATGCAATCCAGACATCTATGTCGAAAGCAGGTCTCTGCAGCAGAACAAGGTCTGTGCCGGGGGTGGACTGAAACAATGATTTAAAAAACATTTTTGAAAACAGTAATATGATACTACATTAATTAATTTACAACAAGAGCATTTCCTGCGTGTCAGCCATCCTCACTCTTTTGCCAACCATCCTGTCACTCTTCTCAGTCTTATCTAAGCAATGCAAAGAATGGCTAAAAATCAGTCTTTAAAAATGAAGGAATATAAAATAACTAGCACATTGTTTAACCCAAAGTTAAGTGCTCAATTAATAAAAATTGAAATATAACACAATGATGACCTAAACAAGTAAAAATCGAACAAATAAATATGCGTAACAGATGTTACAGAAATCCATTCATCCAGCAGTGTAAGCAGAGACATTCATCTCTTTCCCGGACACCTGCAGCTCTCTGGCTGAACACAGAGGTGCTCACAAGCCACCTGAGAGGTATAATCTCAATCTGCGTCCTGAGTCTGTTCCAGGGTCTCCTCTCAGTATGACATGCCAAAAGCAACTCACCTTTCGGGCATCCTCGGATGCCTGAGCTCCTCGCCCTATCCCTAAGGGGGTGCACAGACACCGTATGGTGGAAGCTTGTATCCCTGATCTCATTCTTTTGTTCAGTACACACAGCTGGGGGTCATAGTTAAGGGCTGAAGCGTAGATTGATCAGTCTTTGCATTCACGCTCTGCTCTCTCTTCAACACGACTGACTGGTGCAGTGTCCACATCACTGCCAGCGCCACCTCAGTCTGTTTGTCCATCTCACCTCAACTATGGGTGCCAACACCTCCCTGACCTGGACACTGGTGGGGCACTCCACCCTTTTCCTGCTGTTCATGTCCTTGAACTTGGAGGTGCTAATTCTCATTCCCACTACTTCACACTCACCAGGAAACCGCCCTGATGCGAGCTGGAGGTCGTTGCTCAATGACGCCGATAGAAGCACATCACCCGCCAAAGAGCACAGAGGTTATCTGGAAGCCAAGAAACCAGAAACCCTCAGTGACAAACGGCAGCCCTTGGAGTGCAATACCCAATTGTGAACGAGTCTGACATTGCCGGCAAGCTCTCACTGCAGAGTGAGGCAGGGACAGAATAGACTGCAACAACAGGCCCGATAGCCTATCCTCCTGAAGCACATTCCTGATGAGGGACACAGTACACAAAACACACGTAGACCAGTTCTGAATGTAATACATTTCACAGTACTAGTCCAATACTGTGACTCTACCTAAGGCTGAAGGCTTTTTCCACTGTGTTCCTCTCAGTTTAGAGTTATTCAGATTAAATATGGGGAAAAAAAGACAACCCTGAGCTTTCAAGGTCTGCTGAGGCTATTGGTGCATTCTCCATTCAGAGCGCATACTGATGTAGAGCCACTCCAGAGGTCAGCAAACTTTATCATTAAAGAGGAATTTTTGACCTTAAAAAAATCTGTATGCAGCTGCAAACCATATCTGAGCCTTATAACGAAAGTGATGCACTGCAGACGAGCCCATCAACATCACTAACGGGTGTAAATAATTATATTCTCTTACCTCATGTGACTGCTCAGCAGTGGGCTGTTTAGGATTATTTAGTACTTTAACTCTGCCTTTTTAATACAATAACAGCACGCTGCGTTGCATTTTTGAAATTATAGGACTACAATAATGAAAATGATCAGCTCTTTATTTTTTTAATTACCAAAATAAAAATGGAACAGTTGTGAATTAGAGGAAAAATTTGTCTTTGCCAGAACGGCAGCATTCAACATTCAAGGAATGATGGCTAAAGGCCAAAGCTGAGGTGCATGGGGAATGAAAATGGTGGAAAAAGAATAAAAATAATTGCTTTAATAAACACAAATAAAATCAACAAGAGGCAACATAAGCAGAATAAACAGTCGGGTTTCTTTTGCTTCTCTAAAGTTTCTTTTGCAGCGCTCCTCAGGCAGATAGCAGCGTAAACACAAGAAGCTGCTTCACCTCAAATTTTTGTCCTGCTCTTTGGAACAACTGAAAGCCCAGAAGACCTCTGAGACCATCGCCATTCACAGATCTGAAGCAAGTGGGCGGCTGCGAGAACATGAAGTACAAGATTTTTAAAATCGATACAGAAACAAGCAAACCAATGTGAGGGCTTGAAAACGGGGTGATATGTCACTCTCTCCTTCTGATCACTGCTATTACTCTGGCATTAACTCCCACTGGAGTAACGTCCTACTGCAGGTTTTATCTGGTGTAAATGATGAAGCCTGAGTGTCCACATACTTTCGAACATGTGTTGTAGAAGCCTGTGCGCTCTCATGGTTATCAGGCTGCAATTTGACCTCAGCTGTAATCTGTTTACAGTTAACTTGAATCAAATCAGATCTCTCTCTTTCTCTCTCCAGAGGCCACCCAGAAGGCCCAGATGCATCCTGGGAGCCGAGAAGAAGCGGAGCAGCAGGACGAGCCGGGCCTCGCTCTCTCGCCGGACGGCCCCGGGGCGAGTCCTGAGCCGCCGTCGCTCACGCACACGCCTGATGGCAATGGCGCCACGGACACGCTAGCTTCAGATCTGCTCAGGAAGCTAGCAGGTATGAGTTAGCAGCCGCCAAAACTGTGAGATTTACAGTACTGTGCAAAAGTCTTTAGTCGACCCTTCTAGAGAAATGGGAAATATCTGCAGCGAATTACTGAAACATCTGCAAACATAAATGGAAATATAGTATTTAAGGCAAAAACTGTCTGTACAGTTCTAATGACCTTGAAAAGCAATATTGTGTATGACTATCTTTATTCTTCAACACAGCCTGAACATTCTTAGGCAGCCTTATTGCCATTTCTTTTAAAAGTCTTCAGGAATAGTTTTTCAGGCTTCTTGAAGGACAGTTAAAGCCCTTCTTTGGATGTTGGCTGTTTCAAGGTACGCTGTGTGGCAGGCAGGAAATGGACCCAAATGCAGGACTCACGGGACAAGACTAGAACTTTGATGTAGCTTCATTGCAGAATCACACAGGATAAATATACTGCAGCTACACTGGGATGGACAGGTGATAAAAATAATCTAACCGAGGAGACTAGGAGGAAACTAGGAAACCACATGGGGATACACAAAGCTAGAGAACACATAGCGAGGGGGAAGCCACTGTCGACAACACGACAAAGAACAGAGGAGGACTCCGGGAATATACACACATGACGTAATGAGAGAGATAAGACACACCAGGGAGCACAGCTGAAACTAATCACTGAGGACAAGACCAAGGAGGTAAAACTAAATAGAAAACACAAGAGACTAGAGACTATCAAAATCAGAGAGGAAGCAACAAACACAGAGACCAGGACTAAGACGTGAACTTGAAAGAAAGAAGATAAACGATACGCAGTAGAGACTGACTTAATGCAGGGGACACCAAGGACAAAATATAGAGACAGACCAGGACTGAATGGGAGTGCCAAAGGGAATTAACAACCTAACAACAACAACAGCAGGCAGGGAATTAAAGATACAAAGAACAGGAGACATAACTGAATAAGGAGACAAGATAAACTTGACACAACTGAATGGGAAAAGCAACCTTTGCTCAGAAGAACAAAGAAATCAGATACTGTAAGACAATAAATCACATCTTTCATCCCAAGAATAAATCACAAATCCCAAAACTCTGGGTCCAAGACCCAGGGGCCATTACAGGCTGCCTTTTGTTCCATTCTCTGTCACAATGATCCCACCCTGCTTCAGTAATGTTGAGGTCTCTGAGGTGGCCAATCCATGACTCATGGTGCGGCATTGTGTGTTTTTCTGTCCAGGTATGCTTTTACTGCACTGGCTTTAACTGCAGTGTTTGCAATCATTGTCATGGTGGAAAAATAAAGCCTCTGCCAATCAGATGCTTTCCAGATGGGAGATCAAAATCCATTTTTGACCTCCAGCACCACTGGCTGAAAAGCAGCCCCAAACCATGACAGAGCCTCCACCCTGTTTTACAGATAGCTGTACCTGTTGTACTGAACCAAAAAGGTCAGATTTGGAGTCCTCACTCCATCAGATCTGTTGGCACTGATTTTCAGTCCAATCAGGTATTTACGTGAGTTTTTTTCCCTAGTTTTAGCTCTTTTAGAATTGCTTTATTGGTGCAAAAACAAATATCATTCAAACTATGTTATCGTTGACATTTTCATAGATTCAGCTAAAGAAATGGGAACAAATTATGTGTCTTTGCAACAGGCTGCTTGTATAGGGCAGTGTTAAGTGGCATTGCTCTGAAAATTATCAGGTACAAGGACTGGGCTGCAAATATGTGAAAAAGCAGCCAATGTCCAAAGGAAAACTTTGAAAGACCTTCAGAAAGCCTGGATAACTATTGCTCAAGACCACGTTAAAAATATATAAAGCAAAATATAAAGAAATGAGGGGTGACTTAAGATTTTTGCACTGTACTATAAGTCATTCCTGCCCGCTTTAGCTTTAAATGAATTTTCCAAACTTTTATTTTTAAATAATTTCTCACCAATCACAGAGCGTCAGGAAGTGAACGGCCATGTGGTGAGGCTCAAAGAAGAAGAAGAGCCAATGGAAGTTGACACAATAGCTCAGAATCAAGCTGCCACAGACGAAATTACTCCATCTGCCCACAAAATGGTGAACCATCACATCTTCAGTGTTAAAACAGAAGACCGGGGGCTCATTGGGAATAAGACGCCTGAGGAGAGGCACCCCAGAGCCAAAATGGTGGACCAGTGTCTCTTTGGTCTTAAAGTAGAAGACAAATTTTGTGCTGAAGGATGCCCGCCTGGATCCACAATGGCAGACAGTGCAGTCTCTGGAGCCAAACAGTTTCACTTCCAAGTAAACATGGAGGATGTTTCTGGAGCCAAGGTGTCAGACCACCTTCTAACTGGAGTCAAGATGGAGAACCAGCTTCTCTTTAAAGCAAAGTTTGCAGAGCGTCCTTTCTCTGGAGTCAAGATGACCAACAAGTTCCTCTCTGGAGCCAAAATGGAGGACCAGTTTCCTTCTGAGGCCAAGCTGGAGACCCAGGTTTTCTCCGGGGTGAAGACAGAGGACAAGCTTTTCTTTGGAGCCAAGATGGAAGACCAGTTTACCTCTGGAGCCAAGATGGCTGACCAGCGTCTCAGAGCAGTGCTATGGCAGGACATGTCAGTGAACCTGGCATCCACGCTGCTGCACCAACTGTCAGGTAACCACACACACCTTTTCTCACTCGTGTTGAAGGGAGCATGTTCTGCTCATTTTCATCTCTATGGTTTTAAACATGAGACCTGACTAGAGGAGCCTGCCATCATTCACAGGTCAAAAAATTGAATTATGAACTCTAATAAATATGTTCAAAAGAGTTTTTGAGCCTTGCTCTCTCCGTTTTTCATATAGTGACAGTTATCTATTACAAGTACCGGGGCCTGTATGGTAAATAGTGCAGCAACGCCTGTCCCTAACACCAGAGGTACTTTTTGGGGTAAACCTTGGTGGCTGGGGCACCACATCAGGCCCTGCTTCAGTTTTTCAGTGACAGCATGGTGATCAGCTGCAAACAGCATTCCCAGCAGTCCTTAACCTCTGTCACCAACTCTGACCCCGGCTGGGACACCTCTCCAGTACAAAAGAGGCTGATGCTAGGTGCTCGCCTCGCAGCCGGAGGGTCACTGGTTTGAGTCCCCGTCTGGGTGCGTGCTGTTGTTGTGTCCTGGGGCAAGACACTTACCATAACCCACATTGCCTAAGTTCAAATGTGGTTGTGTTTGGAAGTGGTCGGAGGGGCCGTAAGCGCAAATTGGCAGCTAAGCTTCTGTCAGACTGCCCCGGGGCAGCTGTGGCTACATTCGTCTCTTAGCACTACCAAGTATGATTGAGGTGTGAATTAATAGTGCATGAAACTGTGAAGCGTCTTTGATATCTTTGATAAAAGTGCTATATAAGACTAATACATTATTATTATTATTAAACTACTGTAATATTGCATAAAGCTTGTATTCTTATCTTTCAGGAAGCGTTTTTACTCTAGCCCATGTGGTTGTGGAGTTACGTAATGTGAAGTGCACATGGTAAAATCGGGGAGGAGCAGATTTTTTATGTGCGTACAGTCAGCAGCACATTGTGAATGACACTGTGCTACCATAATACCGCAAATATCTCCACAAAGCCCATTTTATCTTCTTTCCGGAACCGTTTGAATTTTCTCTCTAGCACAAACGGTAACAGAGTCATGGTCATTTAAAGAGCGCTCGTAAAATAGGCCCGCCACTGGGCCTATTGTAATAAATGATTTCTTGGTTGACTTTTGGAAGCCTACCGAGGGGCAGCACGGTAATCTCCAGCCTCCAGATCTAAAGCTATGGTCCTAAGGGTGGTGGGCAGACTCTGTTGTGGGAATAAGCTCCTGCCCTGAGTGGAGGAGTTTAAGCATCTCTGGGTCTTGTTCTCAAGTGAGGAAGAGTGGATTGACAGATGGATTTACACTGGCCTGTTGTGGTGAACAGAGAGCTGAGCATAAAAGCGAAGCTGTCAAATTCCTGCTCGCTCTGTTGTCCCACACTCACCGATGGTCACGAGCAGCGTGTAGTTCTGAAAGAATGAAATCACAGACACTCAAGCTTGAGCTCAGCCTGAAGCAGCGTCCACACAGGAAGTAATTCAATCATCACACATTTTATTTTTTCTCAAAATACTCCACATGTATGTCCATTCATTTAATTAATTCATTTATTTTCAATTTTGATTCTAATAAGTTACTGTGTTTTGCAGTGGAACATACAAAGTTCACGTTATATTCTACATTGTTTATTCAGGTAATCTTAGGGCACTTTCCATAAAGGCCAGTGCCTTACAGTAATATAGCGAGAAACCCGACGATTCCCTTTGAGCAAGCACTTGGCATCAGTTGACTTCCTTTAAACAGGAAGAAACCGACAATCCCGGCTCAGGGGGCGCGGCCATCTGCCTCCACTGAGCTGAGAGGGAGTTGAGAGAGAAAAGACGGAGAATTTAGGAAGCAACAGACAATAAACCCTGGACAGTAACAGCAGATCAGAAAAATGCAGCTGTAGAGCTAGAGATACCTGCAGAGAATGAGGACACCCCGCACACAGGATGCATCAGTTTTTTCAGTTTGCACTCGAACGCGTTTCTTTTTCTGTCTCATTTGTCTGCAGAGCGGGTCGGTAAGGCCAACAGTCAGCCGGTGGACAGGATGACTCCACCCATCAGAACCAGGTAACTGCACACTTCCTGTCATCAGTCAGCGGGACATTTTGACCTCTGACCTCAGTCTTGACAATGTCCTGTATGTGCGCTCTTTGTGTAGTCCTGTTTTAAAGGGGAATGAGGACCAACGCCACCCCTCCCCCTCAGTTATGAGCTCCCAGCAACCTCCACACGGTAATACACTTTCCATTGTTTCACTTTTCATTTTCAAAAACTCTTCTATTTAACAACCGTCTCAAAGCATTTCATCCATGCACCGCGAGACATTCATCCCATTCAGGGTTCTACGTGCTGCGCACACCTCTGCATGCTCAGCTGAGAGGGAACACAGCGAAAGGGTCTTACTTTTAGAGCTGAATTTCACGCTTGTACACATCGTCATTTAGAAAGTGTAATGGATTTTTTTTTTTAGGTTAGCCCCTCTTTTAGTGACGTGTTACTATTTGGGAAGGCCTGAGAAAAGTGTAAGCCACAATTTTACTCACAATTATACTCACGATTATACTCTGTTGCTGACACGGACACAAAAAGCTGGCGAAACGACAGAGGAGAAATTATTCCTGCTACACCTCTTTGAAGTCCGCTTGAAGTCTGCTTGCGTAGTTGGTGCATTGTAATGCAAATTCTCTCAAAAAAAAATTTGGCCCTAGCAGAACATGGCGGGCTTATAGATGCAGAAAGTTTAATCAAGGCTTTAGTCTCAGTGGAATTTTTAGGAGTCAGATGACCTCTGTCTTCTAAAGGCACTAGACAGCCCAGCTGCTTGCAGATAGTGCATGGATATAAAGTCTCTCCTTATTTGGAGAGTTGATAGGGGAAAGGGTTTATAAAGTCTATTTGGAAGAAAAAATGTGCATCTTTGTTAGATTTAGATACTAAAAATCAACCACGTGAAGTTATGCACTAAAAACTGGTTGGCTAAGTTTAAACCCTTTCAAGCGTATTGGCTTGGTATGGACACTAAAACCTACTTGCTCAGGTTTTGGCAGGAAAAACTAGTTGGTTAGTTCAGAATAGGGTTAGTTTACTTTTTATTTTATTTCACAATAATGAGATGCATGGCTTTTGACACTTAGGTTTAGTTTGTAGTCTTTTGCTTATTAATCATAATGACATAATAACCTGGCTGCATGTGCACTCACACATTAAGCTTTGCAGTACACGAGAATCGCAGTGTTTACATGAAAATAGAGAAACACACTCTGCTCTGCAGCTCATGTTTAGCTCGAGGAGGTGTAGCTCTTTGATTATTAACTGTCTCCTGGGGTTGTTTTTTCTTTTATTAATGAGTCACTGCAGTTATGGGTTGTTGCTGTCATTGATGTGTTTGCCTGCCAGTCTCGGGGTAATTTGCGCTGATGGAAACTGACGCTGTCAGTCAGAGCAGAAGGATTAAAGGAGCTGACGGCTGAAATTGTGATCCAGCTAAATTTACAATGAACATGGGCACAGCAGGAAGGATGTCAGGTACAAGGATGTGAGCTCCCAAAACTCCAGCAGCCTTTTGAACACCACACACTTTAGCATTTACAGATGCGGCTGGTGATGTTATGAATTTTTAATGCATTAGTCTGACTCTAAATACCTTCTGACTTCCCTAATCTGAGAGTCTGAGGCATGAATCTAAAACCACAGCTTCCAAATTTAAAGTTTTGCATTTAAATGATGGTCACTGTTGTTTCCGTGAAATATTAATGAAACGGGAGGAAACATTTGCATGCATTTAATACACGTTTAGTATTTCTGTCAGCACAAGTGGCAATCACATGTGTTGATCTTTAACTGGGTTATAGAGACTGTCACCAGATTTATATTTGAAGTCAGATTTTGTGAGAATTTGAATCTGCCGATAATTAGCGGTTGGTCAGTTACTCATGATTCAAGTCAAACCCAAGAAAGATTAACAATGAAAGCAATTTATTTTGGGGTTAATTGGTGATACCTCTGATTTGAAGATGAGGATAAAAAGTGCATTTTACTCTATTGATGCTTTTATTTATGCATCCATACATTACTAATTAATTTATTTTATTTTAAATAAACTCTTAATTGCAAATTAACAAAACTGACTCTAATTATTATATTTGCACTGGATTATGCAACACCTTGTTATCCTGATTTTCTACCACAGAGGTGGAGAGTACAGACTAGTGACAAAGTTTAACTTATAGTCTGTAACAACGTGAATTTTCAAATGATTGACATATGGGGTTGTGATAGCACCAGTCTTGAAGTATAGATTTTAAAAAGATAGATGGATTAATTGGAGTAAGTATTGTGAAAATTATCTTAATATTCTGGGTTTGTGGACTTCTGTTTTGAAGCTTTGAGTGTGGCGTTTTGGCAGTGACCGCCTTAGTTTTCGGAGCCAACAGTGCTTAGTTGCTTGCTCATCGCTTTTAGCTTGGTTAGCTAGGAACAGCTATAGACTGCCATATTGACTGCTCATTGATGCTAGCATCCAGATAGCAAACATCAGAACTTCACTTCAAGAAGACTTCCAGACCAGCAGAAGTGTATTGGAAAATGGCTCTTCAATCTGACCCGTGATAGGATGCCAAGTGCGCAGCAAGTCTAGTCATCAAACTTCCTCACTGCTACATATTCCACAGCCAACTGCTGGTGGTATTATAACAAAGAGGAAGCGACTGGGAACAACAGCAACTCATCCATGAAAAATCACAGAGTAGGGTCAGCGAATACCGAGGTGCGTAGGTGACCGACTTTCTGCAGTCAATCGCTAGCAGGGTAAAAATTTCCCCCCTGTAAAGCTGTCACTAAGAGAGAAATTCAGAGTAGAGACCAAAGCATTTTTTGTGCCTGTAAACATGTTCATTTCTGCTGTAAATGTCAGCATTCAGAATCTATGGGGACTCGCTTTTAGAGGCAGCTTGAAGTGGCCCTTAGAGGGACTTTAGCCTCAGAGATTGCCACTCTTTTTTCTTCTTCTTCTTCTTTTTTTGTTGTTGTCATTTTTAAACCATAAAATTGTTTTAAAGTTGAACTTGTTAAGTCTCTGTCTGCAGATGTTTACTACCTTCCACATGTGCTAAAAATGAAGTGTGCTTGTGACAGTTTCTGGCTCTGCGGGCTCTCAACCACCACAAACACTTTGATCCGCCGCACTGACAACGTTCAGTAAATACTTTGATTGAATGTGTGCACCGAGTTTGCCTGCAGTGTCTCTGTATTATTGTTATTAGTAGTAGTACTATTATTATTATCAGTACTATGATTACTTTTTAATGACTGTATACTGCCTTTGTCGGCGTTGTGGATGCATGCTGCCACCGGAGTGCCCTTTGGGTTTATAATAATAAAGATGGTAGTTAAGTGAGCTGACAGAGGCTACAGTCACAGAGAAGTTTAGCAATAATGGCTTCCAGAGGGGCTCATCATTAAAAAAAAAAACTCTGCTGCATAGAAAAAGTAAAAATCATGCAGAATAATAAACTAACCCATTTCTTTTTCCTCACAGAAACCCAAACCAGCCTCAGCAGACATCAAACCACAGGTTGCTCTTACTTTTTCAGGTAACACACGCACATCTTTACTCCTAGATCTGTGAGGACTCCCTTTAATAACACAGTGCATTCCCTAGCTAACTTTAAATAACTTTCTTTAATCTTTAAGCTTTAAATAGCTTGCTTTAGGATTTGCCCTTGTTTATAGCGTTGTCACCGGTAATCCTAAATGTCATAGCATTTTATCCACCAGTTAAAAGACTCACACTGTTGTTTTCTGGCTTTCTCAAGAGATTCAAGTCCTCGCTTATCATCCCGTGTGGCTGCAGCTCTGTTTGATTCTCCATCTCAATGCATTTTCTCAGTGACGGTGTCTGTCATCATAATCTTTCTG
This sequence comes from Bujurquina vittata, assembly GCA_015106715.1. Taxonomy (NCBI): domain Eukaryota; kingdom Metazoa; phylum Chordata; class Actinopteri; order Cichliformes; family Cichlidae; genus Bujurquina; species Bujurquina vittata. The sequence continues at coordinate 13,562 of VUQK01043503.1, read as the reverse complement.
GAACTGTGCAGTGTACTGCTGGGAGATTTATTTTATTATTATTTGCTGGAAGAAATTAGTATAAGGACTTCAAAGCATTGAATATTTTTATTTATCAGTGCATGGTTCCATATTGGAGACACATTCACGGCATCCTGGGAGCAATTTTCAAGGAGAAAATTAACTAAAATTAACTGGAAGAACTCAGCTGTGTAAAAAGACACAAATACTTCTCAGGAGTGTACATACTGGTGGTGTTCAATAATGCTTTGGCCAGGAAATGACTCAAGAAAGAAGTACACTTCATATACAGGGTTCTAGCCAGAAAATTATTTGAGCTGTGCACATGTGTTTGGGGGAGGTAGCATAAGCAAGCTAATGTTAAATGTTAAATGCCACGCCAGCTTTCTAATTGCAGTTTTGCGTTCAATATGAAACCTGAAATTGTTCTTTGAGCTCCCTTTTTCATACTTCCACCTCGGTTTCACGCCAGTCGGCATTTTGCTTTCTAGCTCTGCGAAATCAAGGTGAACAGGACCATCGCGAGACCGTGCGTGCATATTGTGAATGACACTGGCCGTGCCTCGTGGTCAGGGGTGGGACGTAACAAAGTATTTGTACTTGAGTAGATTTTTCAGGTATCTGTACTTTACTTGAGTATTTGTTTTTCTGACTTTTTACTTTTGCACCCTACATTTTTATGCAAGTAATAAGTACTTTCTTCTTCCTACATTTTTAAAACAAGCTCGTTACTTTAGGTTTAACGCGTCCGAGAAACGTTTGCATTTCCGGTTAGTTCGGGAGCCGGCTCCTGATTGTGAGCGGCTTGTTCTTGGAAATCGGAGGAACAGGGACACCCCACATAGTAGAGGGAGAGGCCGGGCAATCAAGCGCTGGCTAGAACCCTGATATACTGTACCTGTGATGACAGAAGCTTTACTTAAGCAGCCTAAGTAAATTTTAATCCAAAATTGGCACTAAAATTATGTTTATTTGTATGTTTTGGGTGAGAATCTATAAAATATAACTATGGAGAATTACCCACACACTAACAACTCAAATGGATGCCTTTAATAAAAACTGGCCATCTGACTTCCTTATATATCTGAAATAAGACTGGCCTTTGTATAAACTATGAAAACCATTCTAAGAGTACACTGTGAACACTGTGTACCCTTCTTCTTTTACTTTTTCTTCAAAAATGATTTTTTTTCAATCAGGAGTACCGTGCAGTGACTTTGGAAGATATCTGTTGTACTGCTTTTGGTAAATGTATAAAATAAAACACATTTTTTCCTTCATTGAAATGAATGGGAAATCATCATACACGGTTTGAAAACCCCAGCCTACTTTGGAGCCCGAGCTCTCCGGCATATTTTATCGTACAAACGTCATTCAGAGTGTAAACAGGTCACAAAACTGCAGGATTTTAATGACTGAATCAGCGCTTAGACATGCTCTGTGGCTTTTTTTTACAGTCGCAGTTTGTTTTATGAAAAATTGAGGCTTTCCCTGCACTCCGCATTCTAAATTGAGGATATCGTCCACTGTTAGTTCTTAGCCTGGAAATTATTCAGGGAAAAAAATAGTTTTCCCATTGTTCCAGGCCCAGACCTTTCCCTCTACTTGCACACTTCACACATCAAGCAATATGCATTTTTGTCCTCTTTCACCAGCTGTTACTCTTTTTGCGTTAGGACTAGTTTTGAGACAAATCCCTCCAGACTGGATAGTGTGTCTCCTAAAGAGAACCATTATAAAACAGATTCCAGATTTCAGCTGAAAACCCTCAGTAGTGTGCTTCTCTCCTGCAACTATTTACAGACTAGGGACGTGGAAAAACTAGTATGTGATCAAACAGAAGTTGTTTCCGCTCGTGGTGAAAGAATTTTTCCTATTTAAACTATTCGAACTTTTTCATGCTGTCAGCATTTGTTTTGGGACTATTCTGCAACCATTCCCAACTAATACCAAGCAAGGATGAGAAATTCTTTCTAGCTGGCATATAAGTTACGTAGTCAGGCCTCCCTGAGCCTGTTTCTGCTGGAGGTTTTTTACTGTTAAAAGGGGTTTTTTTTCTTCTCACTGTCAGCAAGTGCTTCCTTATAGGTCATCTGATTGTTGGGGGTTTCTTGCAGTCTGTGTATAAAGGATAAAACCTCCAAATTCAGACATTACGAACAAACAAATGTTGATTGTTGAGTATGACACCGTCGCCACAGCAATCAAAAAGGTCAAAGACTGGCATTATGAAAACCTGATCGGCTGTTATCCTTCTTCTACAGTGAGACGATGCTTCCCGGAAGTCCCGCTGTGACCACGGGTACCATCGTTTACCTCTAACGGGCTTTTGTCATGTTCTCACCATCCAGGTGTCACGTGTGCGGCTTTGAGACCGAGGGGCAGGCTCTTTTCCAGAGTCACATGACAGAACACCGCCAGTGGGAGCACGGCTCCTTCTCGCTGCACTGCTGCGTGTGCGACCACTCGACCAATCAGGAGGCAGAGATGAGGGTTCACGTCGACTCGCACGTTCAGGGCGACACGGTAGAGATGAGGTGGGTTTGGAAAAAATATGGCATAAAGGCTCATGACAAACCCCCCCCCCTCCCCCCATTAAATTGAAAATAATTTGCAGAATTGTTTTTAAGCAAAAGAGCCCAGGGAACTCTCTCATTCCATGACAGTCATATTGATAATAAAAATAATGTTGGCTGCAGTCTGACCATACTCTTATGATGTATTAATATGACCTTGCAAAAAGTTTTCTGCGCATGAATTATTAAACACATGGACGAAAGTCTCATAAAAGGTAATTTAAATGTAAACTATAATAACTAAGGTGAAGTCCAGATCTTTGCTCCATTCTTCCAGCGTACAATGCGACCTGTTTGATGAATAGCATGGAAACAGACTATAAACTCGCATATGAGGATATTCTTATACAGTTGTCCTTTGTCATCATTAGCTGAGTAAGAATTTGTTTACTAAGTGAATTGCACTTATTTTTAACACTTTACAACCGGTAAAATTATAAAGGCACCTAGATTCACATTTAATCAATATTTTCACACATGTAAATTTTGGATCAGAACTTTTTTTGATACATTCAAATCCATTATTTAATAGGATTGATTTAGAGGACCATTAAGTGGAAGATTTTAATGGAAAAATTCATTTTCTTCCACCTATTTGGGCCAGTTCATGGGAGGAGCAGCTTAAACTGAGGCATTCCTGGCTTGCTGAGAGTTAATCTCTCCAGGGTGTCCTGGATCGGCCCTGGGGCCTCGTCCTGGTAGGATATGCCTGGAACACCTCACCCAGGAGGCACCTAGGAGCCATCCTAGTCAGACAGCGAACCACCTCAGCTGGCTCCTTTCACACTCATATAAATGTTTTAATATTGAACAAACACAAAAAAGAGAACTGTGCAAAACTGAAAACTTTTTCTATCAAATATTCAAAATAAATAAAAGATCAGCATTAAAAATAAATTTTGTAAATAAATGTCTGAGACAACACAAAAAAGGTAAATTATTGAGTCAATATGAAGGTGTGGTTTCATTTAAACAATAAATTGTTGATGGTTTATATTTTATATACTCTTCTTCCCTATTGGTGTGTGAGTTTTGTCTATGTATTCTTATGATGTGTGTGTTATTAGGTGAAAGCTTTTTATTGAAAATAATTAAAAAAATATGATTTGTATGAATTTTTTAAAGTTGATTTAAAAAATGAAGCATTTAATACTGAAAAAAATATTCAAAATAAATAAATCCTAGATTTGCATTCAAATAATTTCTTAATTGACACCAATTAATTTTAGCAAATTTACAATTATGTTTGGATCAATATGAAGACATGGTGTCGTTTACGCTAATATTTGTTGATAGTCCCTAACTTCACGTTTGTACAGTTTACTGTTCACTAATTTATGAGGTGTGCAAAATAATAAAATAAATAAATAACTTATAGATTAGCATTAAAAATGAATGTATTAAATCAAATTTAAAAAATCATTGGGACCTTTGAGCCTACATGAATGTGCAGCATCTTTTAAACAGTAATTTGTTGATGGTCCCTAACTTCATGTTTCTTCTGTTACCTGTTGGTGTGTGTGCTTTCTGTCTTGATCCTTGTGCAATGCATGTATCATTAACCCCTCCTTCTACCTTTCCTGACTCCCAGATGCCCCGTTACCCTTCCTGCTACCGCTTCCACCTCCAGCAGCGGTGCTCCAGCAGTTGCCACGGCAACCCAGCTGGAGACGAGCACCTCTGAGCATCGCTGCCGCATCTGCCAGAGGTCGTTTCCAGGGCAACAGGAGCTGCTGGTTCACTTCCAGGGTCATCGCCAGGGCAACCAGTACCGCTGCGACCGATGCGGCCACCTGACCCGGACAGCCAACAAGCTGGTGGAGCACGTGCGCGTGCACACAGGGGAGCGGCCATTCACCTGTGACCTCTGCCCTTACAGCGCCAAGCGGCGGGACAGTCTGCGCCTGCACTGCAAGGTCAAACATGCCGCGCACTTTTTCAACGGGGGCGCGGCAGACACTCCTGCCGACGTGCACACGCACCGGTCGTACGTGCATGCAGACAATCAGCGCTCGAACAAGCACGTCCAGCGGCTGCACACACCGCCAAGCGCGCACACTGCCGCACCCTCCTCCTCTCTTCCTCCTCCTCCTCTTCTTCTTCTTCACCCATCGTTGTCTGACCGCGCCGGATGGAGGGATTTGTCTCCTCTCCTCCCCATCACGACTCTCATCTCTCTGAAACGGCGCTCTTCTTCATCCTCATCCTCCTCCTCCGCTTCATCTTTCCCCGCCAAACACTCTTTTCTTGGTTACCTCGGTCTGACAACTTCTTTGTAAATCATCTCTTCTTTTTGTCCTCCTCTCTTCCTCTACTTCTCTACTTATTTTGTCCCCTCTTCTTTTCTTCTATCCATCCTCTGGACTCTTAAAGCGATGGATGTAAAGCTCTGTAATGTATCCAAGGTACTGTCACTCAGCACTATGTATGAGAATGTCAAACAGCACTGAAAACACACTGATAAGGAACGTTTTTGAATTTATTCAACTTTTGCATCATGCTCGTGATTTTTGCTGCACTCCTGCCTGCTTTAGCCCGTCATATAATCACTGAACTCTTAGCTATTTAACCGTGTGACATATTTATTGCCTGTCTCTCTCGTCCTCCAGAAACCTTGAACTTAAAAAGTCCCATTTTAACATAAATTGTTTTAATCAGAAACATGCGACGCACTGATGTAGAGATCATTTATTGAGATAATGAGATAGTGTGGGGGTGAGATAGTTTTATTTTGAAAAAAGTATTTTAAGGTCAAGCGTGGCAGCTGACTTAAAAAGCATAAAGTAAGAAATGAGCAGAGTCAGCAGCATTTCTAACAGCTATTTGAGGCTGTAGCAACATGAAGCTTTTCTTTAAGCTGAATTCAGCATGATAACAGTTCCACAGTGTAATGCTAATATGGTTCTTCTCAGCGGGTATTATGCTAACCATATTCTGTGTTCTAATTTTATGTGAACATGATAACCTTTGCTAGTTTGCGGTACTGAAAATAAATTGCTGGTGCTGCTGATAAGACTATCATTAGTTAAGTATGCTAAGATACCAAGTTTTTATAATTAACAGCTGAGGCTAATGGAAATGTCTTTAGTCTTATTGTGCTAATATTTGCTAATTGCTGCAAAGGTTTCTAACTGTTTTTTTTTTACTTAGTATAAATGTCCTTAGTTTGGCTTCTTAGCATGCTAACTAAGGCTAATTGATACTAAAAATATACATTTTGGCCAAGGCTAATATAAGGCTTATTGTTACTGTGCTAATATTTGTTAATTAGCAAACTTCTGACCGTCCCGGCCTGCATAGGCCACAGCCTATAAAGGATGCAAGCCCTTGAATTGCGACACACACAAACACACACACACGTGGAGACATTTCCAACAGACCGATTCAGAGGACCACACGGGGTTTAAATCATCAGTGTTTGACTGTCTGAGGTCATTCACAACTGTGACTGAAATCATTTGAAACCAGTTTTGGTGCTGCTGCTGAAGTATATTTTCATTATCTGCTGCTTATTGTCTCAGTCAATCTGATCGTGACGTCTGTATTTTCTTAGAAACCACCGGCATCTTCACTTGTTGTGTTCAACTATGGAATTTTATTACCGCAGATAGCTCACAAATATTACATTTGATGAAAACAGTTTATTTTATTCGACTGTATGCATGAATTATTGAAAGTTAACATCCTTCAGTCTGCTGCTTCCTCTTCAATATTAGAGGATTTTTTTGGGGGATTCGTGGTTTCTGGAGGACAGTGATGATACTTCTAATATTTGTGTTGTATATTGATAATGTATTTGTGTTTACATGACTACATGGGACTCCTGGGAGTCTGAAATGTCTTAATTTAAGGTTGCACTACACGTAGACAGAAAAAAGAAGTCAATTTAGAACACTTTAGCCTTTTTTAAACACTTTAAGTGTTGGTTTGTTTTGTAATGTCGCTGAAGGAAAAGTTGGAACCCACAGCCAAATAATTGCTCTGCAGCTTCAGTCCAGGGGATCCAGTTTTTGTTAAATTATCCAGTACTAACAGCTGATCCAAGACTGGTATGGGGCAGGGTTAGCTGCTCAATAAAGTGTCAAAAAGATGTTTTTTTAATGAGTATTATTTATTAAACGTTAAAGCCTGAGAGCATCTTTTTTTCCTGCAGAAGCAGGGAACGCCTTCAGCTTAAAGGTGGAAAACTTAAAGCTGAGTTTTTAATGACCTCCCTTCAAAATATGTTTTATTTCAATTTTTTTACTGTTTTTTTATTTGTATAGGGACGTGTATCATGAAACACACCGCACACATAGCCTAAGCTAAGGTAAAAAACTTTTTTAAAGGCACAGTAATGCCCACAATGAAGATTCAGTGGTTGACGCCTCTTCCTGTTTCTGCGTTTGACAATAAGCAGTGTGTCAAAGCAATTTACGGCAAATTCCAGGCTTTACACTTTGCTTAAAAATTAAGGCTTTCCTGTAGGAGTGAGGGTAAAACTCTGGGTACAAAATGAGTCGAGAGAATTCGAAATGAGTTCTTCTTGGCTTACGTTACCAAATCAGACTCAAATGTCATCGCCCATCATATTTTTATTTTTTCCTCAGTAGTGGTGTTTGAATTCTCTTATACCCTGGTGAAAGCTCTCACCATACTATTTACCTTTGTGGGAATCTATTAAGTTCACAAAAGTCATTGTCCTGGTCACAAGGGACAACATTTGAAAAGAATAATAAACACTCAGCAGACACTTCATTATGTACATCTCTTCAACTGCTTGTTAACACAAATATCTAATCAGCCAATCACATGGCAGGAACTCAGTGCAATTAGGCATGTAAACAGGGTCAAGACGACCTGCCGGAGTTCAAACTGAGCATCGGAAAGGGGAAGAAAGGTGACTTAAGTGGCTTTAAACGTGGCGTGCTTGTTGGTGCCTGAGAGCCTGGTCTGAGTAGCTCAGAAACTGCTGATCTACTGGGATCTTTCCCACTTATCCATCTCTAGGATTTATAGAGAATGATCTGAAAAAGATAAAATGTCCAGTGAACGGCAGTTCTCTGGGAGAAAATGCCTTCTTGGTGTCAGAGGTCAGAGAGGAATGGCTAGACTGCTTCATGCTGATGAGAAGGCAACAGAAACTCAAATGACCACTTGTTACAACCAAGGTGTGTAGAAGAGCATGCATCAACACACATTAACGTCTTATTTTATTCATCTTTTCATTCTTCTCTGTACTGAGCTGCTAAAATGCACAAATTTCCCCACTGTGGGATCATTAAAGTTTATCTTATCTTATCTGTCAGCTAAGAACAGGTTACTGTGGCTACTTGATGCTGGAGCATTCAGATGGTA
>VUQK01043502.1:37935-58960 GCA_015106715.1 Bujurquina vittata | reverse complement strand
ATTTCCCCTTTTAAACAACTAAAAAAAATAAAATTATTTAGAATGGGGTAAAAAAAAAAAAAAAAAAACTTTTTACAAATAACTACAACTGTGAGATGTCATTCAGCAAAGAAAAAAAAAAAAATCCCTGCACTCTAAATTCTGTGACAGTGTCACATATAAAAAAATTATTGACATGAGAGTATATCTATCTGTGGTGCTGTGTTCGGACTACAAAATCATCAACAAATTATTTTCGTAATACTCCCATCTCTGACTGCTGTTATTGTAATATCTATGGTTGCTAGGATTCAAGATATTGTGGCATTTCAAGGCATAGACCACGACAGAAGGGAATGTAGTTAAAATTATTCAAATTGAGTATTAAGATATAAACCTATAGAACTCTTACAATATCTGTGAATTAATCAATTTAAATTATGAAAAACTGATAGTACAGTATTAAAATAATTAATGAAAAATATGACTAAACAACAGAAAAAAAATTGAGCTGGTGTGTCCCCTATCTTGCAAATGATAACAGAACCAAATAAAAACAGTACTTAAAATAGAGTTTAAAAGACAAGTTATTAAGTCCTCTTTTATTACTTACTAGGAAATGCTACTGTGTATTTGCATAAGCAACATGCTAAAAAACAAGAATAAAACTCAAAGTCTAGCAGAAAGAGGTTGTCTTATCCTCTATAGATTCACGCTCTAAAATGGATCAATAGGACATCAGCTACCGCTGAGGAAGCCATATAGTGTTCAATGACTAGCCATGCTAAATAAATCATCCTGTGGTTGTGGTTACCACCTATTAGTAATTGCAACCCTTGGAGAACTGCTTCAAAACCCCTTTTGGATAAGAGGAAGTTAATGTGGGAAAAGTGTGTGTGTGTTAAATATGTAAAACTGAGAGCGATGGGGCTAATGAGGTATTTATTTATGTCTCCCTGTTGCTATGTAGAACAGGTGCAACACTAGAGGCAACAATATGTTAGTGTTACGATATTATGGGGTATTGTGGGCTGTATGCTCAAGTCAAACATCGATGGTATGCAAGCATGCACATACTGACACACAAGAAATGGTGAATCTTGGTTTGCAGGAAATGGGGTTCTTTAGAGAGGGAGTTATTCTTGGCCTACAGACAGTGATAACAAAGCCCGGATCGACATTCTCCCGAAGGTATAGCATTTTGCATGGTGTTTAGTTATTTATGAGAAATCTTCCAGGGAGAGAATTACAGAGGTCATGTCATTGCATGCCTGAGGACATAAGGAAACACACACAGAGAATACACAGTGAGACCCAAACAGCTATTTTACTGCCAATCATTTTCTTCCAACATGTTTTCTTCTTATGGAGACAATGACACACTATTAGGTACGATCAGTCACTGATCTCGCCCATATTTATTGCTGTTTCTATCCATCGTGCTATGTCTTATTAATGGTAATGACTGCTGGGAATGTGCAAAAGTCAGACCACTGGATTATTCAATCTTTCACAGGCAGAATGACAGCGTTAACAGCTTTGTACTACTTGCATGTTCAGGTCAACATGTATCTTAGGATTTCAAATCTGTCTAAAACTTGCAGTGCTGGGAAATATTAAGCCAGATCATCATATATGCTTGTAAAACATCCCGGCTCTGGACACAGATTTCATGTTGTAGAAGAGGCTGCTGCTGCTTTCAGTAAATGAAGACAGTGATTATGGTCACGTAGAGGAGTAAGACAGCTGCAGAGGGTCATTCAGAATGAGGACTGAAACCTTAAATAGGTACTTTGTCACTTTGCATTCATCTCTCCTTGACCCAGTTGATATATCTTCTTACTAACTAGATAGTTAAACTGACAGTTGGCCAGAGTTCCAGCACTTCTTTGGAGCAAGGTTCAGAAAATAAATACTATCTTTATGTTTAAAATGTATCATCAAAGAAAAGAGAATGAAATTAATGTTTTCCGTAAAACTCACAGAATAAAATACAAGAACAATGCATAATTGCACACACACACTGTTGTTTGTGTTTGAGTAAAAAGCTTGAGTATACTTGACATTGGAACTGTGACTGGTGCTAACTGGCCTTCATCTGCTTTTCTTTCTAATTAAAGTTATAACAGTAAAGTAAGCTGGCTGTTGACATTTGCGCTGTTTTACCCTTTGTGACACGTTGTCAGACGCACTGTGGACACAGTACTCAGCACTATGACCTTTCAGCTGCTCAGCATTTTTTCCCACAAGAGTCCCTCTTTCTATTTCATCTCTCTCCATCTCTGGCTATCTTTCATCTCAGCAAATCTAACAACCTGTCACTCCTGTCACTTTATTACTGGGTATGCATACTGACTAAGGCCATGAGCACAATGAATGATGCTTTATGTCTTGACATTGCAGGACATTTTACATGGCTAAGCAACATTTTTGGCTAGCTGTCAGGGCATGGAATATACTTCAAAACAAAAGCAACAAGGTAGGGTTGCGCAGCGAAAAGTACATACACAACAGCAGGGAATAGGTGAAGACCCAATCCCTGTGGATGGTACAATAAACCATTATTTTAGCCTCCAAATTGCTATCTTACTTGGAAGGACCTGCATCTTGCCAGCTTGCTTTTGGATAGCCTCTCTATATTCTGATAATTTTAGGTTACTTGCGTAACCACAGTTCTCTAAGTAGCATGAGTGCGATGTCTCACTATGGGAATCTGCCTCCCTGTATATTCCTCAGAAGCATTTATCTTGTTCCACCAATTTACAATATATTATATATTATCATACAATATGTGCATGCTCACTGCCATAAAGAATGCTTCACGAAATCATTCCTACCTTTCTTCATAAAACTGTATAATAACTATTCTTTCTATGACAGGTGAACACACCTGTCAGGACATAAGATCCCACACCCAAAACTTTGTATTTATCCTCTTGCTGCTGTATTCCAGATTCTTTTGTACATACTCTGATTTATTTATAGTGTATATATTACATTCTATTTTATTTTATTTTGGGGTTGCACTACTCTATTGTACGTATGTTTTTAGATTTTATCTATTTTGTTCATCTATGTATAGTTTAGTACTCATCGTTGGCACTCTCACTTTGATGTTTAGTTACTGTAGATTGCATTTTTTGTGCTGCTGTTACACAACAATTTCCCTTGTGGCATCAATAAAGTACATACCTACGTACCTACCTACCTACAGTAACGCTCATTTGTGCATTTAGGATGCAATAGTCTGTCACTGAAGGAGCTCCTCAGCAACTCCTCGCTGCCATATTGGAGGAAGCAAAAGCGGCTAACATAACATGACAGAGATGCCGCACTCTGGTGCTATGTGGAGTTTTTCGAACCATTTTAAAGTCAAAACGGGATCACATGGGATTAGCTTTCACGGGTAAGACTGAAGAATTGTTTTTGATCGTATTTGGCCATTCTAACATTTTGAAAACAAAATAATTTTTTGTGCCTAAGAGTTTCCTAGTATATATTAGTGCATATCTGAATGTGTGAATGAACACATTAACTTAAATAACTTTGTAGAAAGGCGCTTTATGAAGTTCAGTCTATTCACTTAATTTAGTTCACAGTGCAGCTTTGCCTCCACCAATATGGAGGACACACAGTTACGTCACATCAGCGGACCAACCCAGTCAACGAGGCATCTACGTATATATGTCTATGGTTATTTTGGTCCTGTCTCCCACCACCTGCACTGAGTCAAGAGGACATCCTAGGACAGAGCTGGCCTTCTTGATGAGCTTGTCTAACAGCTTCCTCTCAGCTGTAGATAAGTTGCTGCTCCAACATACTGATGTACACAAGATGGCTGATGCCACTACAGTGTTATAGAAGGTCTTCAGGAGCTCCCGCTGAACTCCAAAAGACCTCAGCCTTCACAGCAGGTAGAGTCTGGTCTGACCCTGAATAATGACTACATTGTAGCGCAAGCTACTTAACTGTGTGCGGCTCTGCCTGACATAGTCATCATGATCACCCGCCAATGAGAATTGGTGGAATGAGATAAATGCTTCTGAGGAATACTCAGTGAGGCACATTCCTATAGTGAGACACTGAAACAAATGCTAGGAATGAGAAAATTACATGACATTTTCCTGGCATTTGTGGGCAATAAAAACTACATTTGTAAATAGAATGACTTCATAGACATAGAGAATATAACATAACACCTTGCTGGATTATTACAAGCTTTTCTTTTCTGTTGACATACCAGCTAGTGTGGAGCACCACCTCACTTCAGCACTCATGCTGGACAGGAAACACAAAAAATATGCATGTCCAAACCTATCGCAATATTACTAAAGGCATGCTGCTGCTGACCCTATGCTACTTGACATAACAACACTCTGAATAACTGTTGATATGGCATTTTCACTCCAGTCTTACTGGAATTCCAAAATAGTCAAAATAGTGCGACACTTTTAAGTGTGTGAAAAGCCTAAAAGAACAGAGACCGAAGAAAGGTGAGATAATGTGTGTCGGGAAAAAGAATGAAGAGTGAGGAAAGCATAACCTGAGGCTAGTGAGTAAAAGCATTTAGCAATACAAACAGAAAATGGATGAGAAACTGTGCCGGCGGGTTGCTGACTTAACACACTGTAAAGAAAGGAAAAGAGGAGAGACTAGAGAAGTTCAGGGGAATAATACAGGCTAGAAGAAAACAACCTAACTGTATCCCTGAGGGATGAACAGAGCACAGAATTTACACTCTCATTCAAATCCCTTTTTCAAATGCTTGCACACACCTGTATTTTTATTTGCCTTTAACCACTCTCTTTCTTCTACCCAGCATGAATAATGACACTAAAATAATATTAACTTTAATTTGTACAAGGATATATTCCAGTTCAAATATAAAACTCTACCTAAACTGAACAGAAAAAGAGAAGATTTTACACATTAATGTTAATGAGTGTCAGAAACACTTGGAAATTCTAGCAAGAGGCTTTGAGAGCTGTGAATATCTTTCCCAGTGCAATGGAGGATAAGAGGTTGGTGCATTAACTGCAGCTGGCTTCCGGAGGTGTGAAGAAACGTGCTTGTCATGTGTGTTATGCATCTTCAACAAACTAATTGTAGCCCTATGCATATATAGGTGGTGAAAACATGTCCAGTGGGATAATGGATTCCTTTGACACAAGTGAGAACAAATTTGTCACCTGCAAGTGTATGATTGTACATTTATAATCAAGTACGTTTCAGTGTTGAAATGCAGTGCATGCAAAAAGTGACAAGAGCACATTTTGGAGGCCAAAAAGTACTCCAAAATGTACTCTGCAACATTTATACATGACTGAATACTGAAAACTGTTAAGCCCAGTACTTGCTATGAATAACCTCCAATAATATTGTGTTTATGTGCTATTTGAATTTTACAGTCACTTAACATTGGACTATTTAATCACCTCTTGTTTGTGCATTTATAATATGATAGGTAAAAGCATAGTGCTTCCTAAAATTTTCAAGTGGTTTGTTTCAAATGGTGCTTACCTTGTGAGGCTGACTAAAGAATGGATTTCCAGCACAGCGTTGGTTGATGACATCTCTGATCAGGTGTTTTTGTCCATTGTAGGTGGTGAGGATGCTGATGCGGTCAGAAGGGTAGCCCAACAGACGCATGTACATGTATAGAGCCACAGAATACTCTGCTTCTGCCAGGTTCTTCACAGGGAGAGAGATAGGATTGTTAGAATAACATATTATTGAAATCAACCTAAGCAGTGTTGCCCAACCTCTGGGGCTTAAAAATTAAAATGAAGCCTGTGCTAAAGTGCCAGATGTTGCAGTTCCTCAGATAGTCACTTTGAGCTGGCTCCAAAAAAGTCAGTCTCTATTGAAGCCCATGTTATAGGAGGTCTTGATAACCTCAGAAAACCATTAATATTGACAACAGGGACTACTGAGTGAATTCCAGTTTCTTGCTCATGCGTAACACATGCCTGCATAGTATTTGCTTGCATTAGCCAAAAAAAAAAGAAAAAAAAAAGGTCATGTGTTTTGTACTTGAGTAAGGAGACCAGCATATAAGCTAAATACTAGTTTCAAGACAACAAAGTTCACTTTGACAGGAGAAAGCTGTTCAGTGTTGTGCAACTAAGTTACAGTGAGTTGGCTAATTTCCTGTTTATTACTATAGAAGACAAATGTTATTTATACATAGCTTCCAGTACCATTACACAATTCAGTAATGGCTAAACACAACGTTTCACATACTACCTGGTGAAGTAGCGACATCAAGTTAACAAGCTAGTCTATGGCTGCGAGTTTGCTATGTAGCACAAATCTGATGAAGTTTAGCTTGAAAAATTGGTATATTAATTAGTTTGGAATAATTGTGTTTCACATACATATTAGTCCCCAGACTGTCTGAGACAACCAATAAAGTCAGGGACAGTCTCTTTTTATTTTGCAATTGTTCAGAAAATGGCAATGAAAAGCATTTAAAACCATGAAAAATGTTATCTAATGTGCATATAAACTGCTAACCTGTAGAAGAGAAATAAACTTTTCCCCTTTTATGTCACATTTATGTACCGTACATCGCAAGAACACAATAAGATAAAAATACACATTCAAGCAAATTACATTGACAATGGCTACACTCTTATAACCTGCCAATACACCAATCTGAAATAATTCTCTCTCATTTCGCATTACAAATCTCCAGGACCTAGTTTTCAAAGTTTTCCTCCTAATGTGAATGCATGTAAAACTTATTCGTGAAACTTTACAATCAACAAATTCCTAAGCTTGTGCATCCTGGTTCCAAGGCTACATTTTGCCCTTCAAATGAAACCCAAAAAAGAAAAGAAAAAAGGAAACGTCATGTATTATTCATTCAGTTTCAATTAAATGTGGACTGCAGCCTCGCATCTTTGATAATAATGCATGCAAATTCATCAACAGTTCCCGATCCAGCTGCACTGGAGTCAGTACATCAAAAACAATGACATCCTTTGTTCTTTATTCCCCATTACCTGCCTCCAATGGCACAAACATTGAATCATCGTAACATATTTGACCAAAAAGGGGGGGATTTAGCACAGAAATGCTACTTGTGACCCTCTGTATTTAAAGATTATTTATAAAACCACACTCATATTGCAAAAGCCAAAAATGCACATCTCACACATATACTATATTCCCAAAAGTATTTTGGCAATATAGTGAACTTGAGTGACATCTCATTATTAATTCATAGAGTTTAATATGATGTGGGCCCACCCCTTGCAGCTATATAACAGCTTCAACTCTTCTGGGAAAGCTTTTCACAGGGTTTAGGACTGTGTTCATGGCAATGTTTGACCATTCTTCCAGAAACCTATTTGTGAGGTCCACTGATGTTGGATGAGAAGGCCTAAGCCTAAGTCTTGAACCCCCCCCAAACTACACATCAAGTACTGTTCGCCAAACCCAGACTCGTCAATTTGATTGCCAGATAGAGAAGCATGACTTGAAGGAGACGTGTTCTCTGGAGTCTAGTGGCAACGTGCTTTACACCACTGTATTGTGCTTGGTGATGCAAGGCTTGGATGCAGCAGCTCAGCCATGGAAATCCATTCCATTATGCGCTTTACGCACTATTGTTGAGCTAATCTAAAGGCCACATGAAGTTTGGAGGTCTGTAGCAATTGACTCTGCATTAAGCAGGCAACCTCTGTGCACTATGCGCCTCAGCAGCCACTGAGCCACTGTCATTTTACATGGCCTACCACTTTGTGGCTGAGATGCTGTCGTTCCCAATTGCTTCCACCTTATTATAATACCACTAACAGTTGACTGTGGAATTTAGCAGCAAGGAAATTTCATGACTGGACTTATTGCACAGGGGACATCATACCACGGTACCATGCTGGAATTCACTGAGCTGGGAGCGACCCATTCTTTCACAAATATTTGGAGAAGCAGCCTGCATGCAGAGGTGTTTGGTTTTAAGCACCTGTGGCCATGGAAGTGATTGGAACACCTCAATTCAATGATTTGGATGGGTGAGTGAATACTTTTAACTAGGGCTGCAACGATTTATTGATTAACTCGAATAATTAGATTATAAAAATTTATCAAAGCAAATTTGTTGTGTTGATGCTTCTTTTAAACTCTGCAGCACTCAGGGGTCTCATTTGACCCGGATTGCCAGTATTAAAGTTCTCCATTGTCACCTTCTTCTTCTTGTGGGTTTAATGGTGGTGGGCAAACCAGCTTAGAGCTGCATTACCGCCACCTACTGGACTGGAGTGTGGATCAGGCGTTAGGGAAAAAAACTGAGTCTAAAAGCTCTCCGTCACTGCGACGGATTCCCTTTAACACTGAGTAGATATTCGCCAACATGTTTTCCACGCCACCACCGCAATCTACCGTGTTTGTATGTTGTGCTCGCTGGGTTGAGAATTTGTTATTTGCTGTTATTTGCTTCTTTACTTCAGCTTCCAAAGCGGATCGTTATTCGTGCTAGCGATCATTTAGTACCGGAAAGACCCCTTCCCTGTTAAAATTTTTTTATACTATAATCCTTGGTTAGTGACTAAATACAGACCTGCAGCAGAAACGTCTTTAGGAGAACGCTTGTGAATACAAAGCATTACAACATTACGCTCATGCAGCCCCCAGTTATCAACATAAACACTGATGACGCAACAGCAGCAGTCAGCTGTTTTATGTGCAGTCTGTCTGCGCACGCGCAAAGAGGCGGAGCCGGTGATAGCGTGCTCGTGGAGTGAAAGCAAATGTTTCTCTAGCATCCACAATAAGTGCACCCACACCCCCCCCCCCCCCCCCCCCACCCGTAACCACCATTAAACCTTTACTGGGAAACAGCTGGAGGTGCTTTATAAGTGAAGAAAAGAGAACTGTGTAGCTGCTCCATCCACCCTGTTTGTTTCAAACAGTAAAAATCTGCAGTACAGAAGTTAAAATATGCAGATGAACTGTTAATACGAAAAAAGTATTTCTTATCCGATAACTTGATTAATCGACGGAATAATCAATAGAATACTCTATTCCTAAAATAATCGATAGCTGCAGAACTACTTTTGACAATATTGCCTATAAAGAATAGACATCTAAATAAAAATCTGTGAGATGTACAGATTTATGTAAATTTGTTCATTCAAATTTATTCATATGCATGTCTAATATGCATAAGATCGTTAGATCAAAAGGGTAAACCCCAAAAGAAACTGGCTACCATAAAGTCAGCCCTAACCTACTGAAGTTTGATCAGAAGTCCCTGCCTACATAAGGACGGCAGAGGATAGCATGATCAAACAGGGACAGAGGGAGAGAGTGAGTTACATACAGCTGCACTGTAAAGTAGATACAAATACATTACTGGTAATGAGAGGTATAAATCCAGGGTACCTGTAAGTAAAATCCACCATTACTCTTATGCAATTTAAAATGTAGCTTGTAAAGCAGAAAAGTTTACACTAACAAGCCTAATGGTTAAGGGAGGCAATTTTAAAATAGAAGCTGTGGCTTTAGATAAGCATCTTACTCTTCATGAGCCATTTGACAACAGTGATGTACTATCAATTGGCTGAGACTCAATATGGAAAGAGCTTTAGCAAATGAGGCAAAGCAAGAGGAAAACACCCTTTGCACTATAGATTGTGCACACAGTATTTGTGTATGGCTTGTGCACAGTTCATGCGTAAGCACAATGCAGTGGTTGTGGCAGTGTTTGCTCAGCTGTGACTTGTATTCAGTGTGCACTGAATACAATTGCTCCTCTGGTGTCAATTTTATCCTGTTTGGTTTCCAGGAAAGTGCGTGTGTGTGTGCGTGTGTATGTGTGTGCGCGTGTGTGTGTGTGTGTGTGTGTGCGTGCGTGCGTGCGTGTGTGTGTGTGTGTGAAGCACAATGAGTGATACTGGTGATTCCCTTGAGGAGACTCAAAATGGCAACTGGCAAATGGAGTTGAGATTCATATGACCTGGTACCGCAAGAGTTGCACATGGTGCTGAATTAAGAACAATAAGAAGCTTCAGGGACTTTAGTGTGCACAGCATGAATGTAGTGGTCAGATTCACGAAGCAATGTGATACGTTTAATGGGTAAATAGGTTCTAATTTGAACACGTTAATTTGATATTTCAATGATTAAACGGGATAATTGTTACCTGAAATCCAGTGCTGTTGGCTCTGATTACTGCAAACTCGTTAAAGTTGTGGGGGATATTTTGTTTATAGTATCTGTCTTACATTTCTATGAGCTATTCTATTTTTACATCTCTTGATGGAGAGATGTGCAGATTTCAAAAACCTTCCATAAAAATGTAACTCTATCATAAGTTTTTTGTTTTGTTTTTTTGCTTTTTTTATTTGACACTAACTTTTGATCTCTTGAGCTGGTGTGTAGCCAAAGTAAACACCCCTACTGACCCTGCCCCGTGCCTAGACACAGTATTCGTGTCTCAGCAATGTCAGGATGAAACACAGTCTGTCTTCCGGTGTGAAGGACAAACCCAAGAGTCTGTACTGGGCAGCCAATGTTAGCTGCACACTAAGCACAGTAATGAATATATAATGTGTGTGAGTGTGTTTCTTTGTAAAGACGTGGACTTCCACAACTTGTCAAACATGAACCATTTCAGCTATTCTAACAATTTCTGTAGCTCTGATACATATACATAAAATATGAATGGTGTTATGTCTGGGGTATTTACAGTTATTTCAACTGAAGTAGCTCATATTGTAGGCAGCATCGTATCTAAAGTTGTAATTATTTGACTTTATTATTAATTAATAAATTATTAATCATATGTTTTGTTTTTTTAAAGTTAGTATTAAGAGGTTTTTCAATGTGTTCACTAAATGGAATACAAGCATATGTAAACATTACATTAAATGTGTTTATTTGTGGAAACTACTAACCTGATAAAAGTAAGGGTTGGGCTCAGATTCTCCCACCCCATTGAAGTCCTCCACATTAATTAGCTGGAAGTCAAAGGTCAGGCCAGGGTTGGGTACCTGAAACTCCGGAAGTTGCTGAACATGAGGCAGGTTCCCCAGGTGTTTGTAGCGCCAGTTGTACAAGTTGCACAGGCTGCGGGATAGCAATACAATCATGCATTACGCAAAATCTGTGTTACTGCAATGCCGTTCCCTTAACAGGACACCAGTAGCACCTTGATTCTCAAACATTCGACTGGTACTGTATGCTCTTTTAGCATCTACAAAAGCTGATTTGATATATATACCCTAAGATATATTCTCACTCTGCACAATGCTCACTCTGGATTCCAGTGTCTTAATTCATACTATGTTCGAAACACTTAATGCACTAAATGATGGAAAACTTTATTCATTGGTGTTGCCATTTTTATGCATGTTACCATATTAACAGGTGTTATTCTGATTATATTGTTATGCTCTGCAGTGAGACTACTCTTTTCAGTAAATCCAGTAAAGCTATCATTTCCAAACTGAAAATCCTGCTTACCCAGAATTACTGTATGAATGTTTTCTCCATTACAAAGCAACACAATATTTCAGAAATGGCTCAAAAATTAAATAAGCTAAAATAAATTGATTTAGTTCTGACTGTTCACCAAAATGTTTGACAACTGACTTTACAGTGTAAAGCATAAAACTATATAGAAAGAAGAAGAAATCAAAACAATAGCTTGTACACCATATATTTAAGGCATTATTTTTTCACATTAAGTTTAAAACTTTTTTTAATCCTTGTACGACCCTCTGGCTACCTTGCACGTGCACGGCCCTGCGCATCCAAATCTATCGTGGGCACTCCCAGGCGGACAAATCGGGTGAAGAGAGACTGCTCCATGTTGGAGTACTTCTGGAAGGCCATGTTCTTGATGACTGGGGGCAACTGGTGGTGGTCGCCAATCATTATCCAGCGCTTTAGTCTGCTATAGCCATCCTCTGGGTTCTACAGATAAGTAAGAGAAAAATAAATAAAATAAAAATTATACTGTGAATACATACTGATCATTGCAGACGCAACAGTTAATTTAGGTTTACATTTAAATTTGACTACTGGAATAAATAGAAGTGTAAAGGCTGTTTTAGCTGTACAAATCAACATCCTAAATGCAAAGTCTAAGACATATCCACATACAGTATTTCATATTGCCAAATGCATTATTCTTATTTGGAGCTGGTCCTCATACAAATCTAACATTTCAACCACTGTCTAAGACTTGCCAATCACTGGTGGAGTATGAATAGCTGGTAGTAAAAGGAAAGGAGAGGATAAGGATCCTGGCAAAAGGCTTTGTGGTGAGGAGGGATAACGAGATGAGCTCTGGCAAGGTTACTGGATAGGCCGATGTGCCTAATGATCTTGCCCATACACAGAAATTACAACTCAGACTGTTAGTTGCAGCTGCCTTTCAGGAACACCTTAACAGGGAAAGTCCGGTTGAAAACGGTTTAGTACTGATGCAAAGATTAAGCTACACAAGCCTATGACAGTGCCAATCCCTGACAGGATTTCTTATAATTTTTCCAGAGTAATTTCAGTCAAGAATAATAGTCAAACCTTTCAGTCTTAGTGTTACAACTTAAAAAGTACAAGTTAGGGTTTAGTCAAAAGAGGGTCACCTGTAACAATAGAGGGATGAAGGTCTCAATTTCCAGAATCTGTGCAGCTTCTTCCATCAGGATGTTGTCATACTAATAAAGAAAATCGTCATTTTGGCACATTTAAATACTTAAATTAATTACAGAAAAAAAAAATATATATATATATGTGTGTGTGTGTACAGATTGCCAACCCTTTATTTTTTAACTGACTCAAGTCTACCTTAAATCCTAGCTCCACCAGGTCGTGACGTTTGAGTGCAGCATGTGTGCAGGTCATGGCAATGATTTTGGCTTCTTTCACTAGCAGATATTTGGAGCGGTCCAGTCCACTTCTCAGCAACTCAAAGGCCCTAAACTCCTTCCATGATCGAAAAGGGAGGAAAGTAAGGGTCAGGAATGACATCACTTGAGAGTGATGTGTTACATTAAAAAAAAAATGGATAATTTAAAAATCTTTGGTAAAGTAATAAAATCTTACACTTCAGTATTCAGAAATGTAGTCAGCACATAATGATAGAGCATGAGTAGCTTATCTTTCATCCAGGCATTTGAATATCTCCAATTGACTCTACTTTTCCTTGCTGGAGTGCTTAATTCAAAGTGTCACCCGGAAGATGAACCACAATTCTGAACTTCAACAAAGTTGTGATGGGCATCTAAATGACTGGAAACTTACAGTACCCTGCTTTTTAATAAAATGTATAATTAACATAATCCCACTGCATTCTGCACTCATTAAATGTAAGAGTCCTTTCCCATGATGCAGTGATAGAGACTAGCCAGCCGCAGGGCTCTTCTGCAGAATATACAGGGTGTATTTTGTTTTTCAGTAGCTGCAGCTTGAGGAGCACTTTAGCAAAGATTTTCCTACATGGGTTACACTGGGAAAATTTAGGGGCTTTTTTAAAAAAATTTTTAACCTAAAATACAAATCAGTTCACTTCCGAGCAGTGATATGATGGCACTACAAAAAGCTGCAGGGGGATGCACAGAAGAGGAGTATGGGTAAACAGGCAGGCTATTTTCAGGTTGGTACACTAGCTGTGGAGGGGAGGGATAGAGGAAAGGAGACTCGGACAGCACCACGGTATAAATATTTAATGTGTTACTATTTTAGCATTAATATTAAACTAATCAAAACATGGAATATTGATGAAGTCTATTTTTAACCCCCATGGCACCAAAGGAGTTGAGGAATGATATTAAGACAGTAAGATTTGGGCACTGAAAAGACTAGGAAGAGGAAACCAAAAATAAATAAAAAGTGGAACGATGTGGTGGGATTGCAGAGCAGTAAACAGCAAATGTCTATACATGCACGCAGTAGGCACACTGTGTCTCTGCCTAGCAATAAATTCTCAAGATATTCCTATGACAGCTTATTCAAAACTGCTTTTACATTTGAAAAGGTAGACAGATAAGCATATTCAGCATATTGTTGCTTCTGCTACCCTGCACCACATAGAGCAATACTTCTTAATGGGTGTACAGATTACACTGCAGCATGGGTGAGGCTCAGGGAGGAGGGAGAGGTGCTGTGATGCAGTGATACAGAGGCCAGCCAGATAAATCAAGGTCACAACACATGTTGGGATATTACCTCTAGCCAATAACTTTTTATTGCTTTTTAGAGACCACCTTGGTGTTCCTATAAATCTGAAATGTTTTTGTTATCCCTACAGAAACAGTTGATGGGCTGAAAAGGAATAATAACAGACCTTCAGCTGTGTTTGTGAGTGTGGAGGGGTGTGAAAGAGAGTGACCGGGAAAAACACGAAGCTATAAGCAAGCATATCTACACGCATAAAATGCAAAGCAATAAAAATATCTTGGAAAAATGCATCCACAATTGTCGATACTTATGACTAACCTACAACAATCTGTTAACCTGGGAGCCAGGAATGCAATTACTTGTGCAAGAGAGAATGTGGAATACCTGGAAAGACAGCTGGTATGAAAATGATCAAAAAAAGTTGGTATATGTGGGTTTCTGTGACAAAGTTAAAGGGGTACATGCTTATTTCTAATTTGAATTTGTGCTGTAATTAAAAATAAACCTTGGATTTTACATGATCTATAAATAAAACTAAATTGGCTTTTTGAACTCAAGCAGCAACTGTACTTCTTGGCCCTGTGACCTTCTTACCTCTAGCTGGGTAAATATTTTCTTGATGTGGCGATAGCAGCCCTCTGCGATGTCCATGTCCTCCTCATATGACCGACCTTTGAACACAGGCTGAGGAGCATTGGAAAAGTATTTGTGGAAGGGAAAGTGTGCAGCAACAGCCTCCACCTCCACTTTCTTGCCCTGTTTAGGCTTTACTTTGCTCATGTACTGTTCCCAGCGGGATATCACCTGTTGTGAGGAGAGACAACAGTCAATAAACACCCTCTCAAACAGCCCCAGTAGTGATATTTAGTACACACTTGAGAAACAGACACCTATGTCTTGTTTTTGAGTTCCATATGTTTTTCACCTTCAACAGAGTGAGGCTTTTCTAGAAGGTTCTAATTGATTTAAAGTGGGTTGTTATGTATGGAAGGTGCTACTGAAATCATACCTGTTCACACCAATAAACTGTTAGCATCTTCAGCATTTTATTTGGGCCACCTCAAATTAAGCGTTTCTGTCACTTAGCCACTACATTAAGAAAATGACCAGGGGATGTTCTTATATGGGAATACACAGTGCACAAGCCTCCACTTAGCTGATGTTTGAATGTTCTCATACAACAATTTTCTAAAAGAAAAAGTTGTATGGCACTGCCAAGCTTAAATGGTGCATCCTATATTTGTTCTAAAATATCTGAACTATAGATAAATAGATAAATAAGCACAAATGAACAAATGAGAAGAGAGAGCCTCACTCTCATTGAGGTGCTCCTGCTGAGCATCTAATAACCAAAACCAAACAGCAGGGTGGATTATTTCTATAAAAAATACCCCTGTAAAAAACAACATTAAGGCTAGCATTAATGAGTCTGCTAGAGGACTCAGCTTAATTGCATGTTAAGTATCTGTCTGCACAGACTATTAGGACTACCATGGAAACCTTAATGATATGTGCAAAGACACTGTTATCAACAATCACTCAAATTCACATGAATAATCAAGGAAGTATGCCCATGGTCAAGTTGTCACTATACTAATAACCTCTTGCCAAATCATCAAAAGACAAAGGACAATTGGGTCTGAAAATGTTTGAAGAGTAACACTATAATTTTAATAATTTCGGTTCTGGATGCTTGCACAACAGATTTAAATTGAACAACTGAGATTCAATCACTGTCTTTAATTAAAGGAGCAAGCAAGAATATTTATACACAACATTATTTTAGCTCTCACTGAGCGTGCAACCTTGCAAATTTATGTCATAAATGTTTATTTTTGGAACCATTCTAGTGAAACAGGGGAAATTGCAGTAGGTAATTGCCAGCAGTTAAATCTCCCCTGCAGCCTGAGGGGACAGTAATGATGAGGTGACAGGAATAAACAGAAAGAATTAAGAATGTTTCAAAATATTTATATTCTTGACAGAAAGAGCAGAGTGTCGGGGGAATGGAAACTTCAATAATGTCTGCATTTCATTCATCAACAGTCTGAGGAGCAGGGCGGTCATTTTTTGTTCTTGTATGATAGATTGGAATACACAATGTGTAATAAGTGCACAGTTAGATTTACATGGAAACATCCAACATCCCACTTTTGCATTTTTTTTTCATGTCACAAAAACATAGACTCCCTTTTCACTGCAGGACCGGACATGACATGGCTCGAACATTTACAACACCGCCTCGAAAACCAGGCCTTTCTGTTTCTAATGCTGTGTGTTCATGAGGTTATGCAATGATTCTGTGACAGCTTTGTTGTTGATTTCAACTTCTGAGTGCACCAAAAAAAAAACAAACAAAAAAACAAAACAAACCCAAGTTATATCTATAACTACGTGTGTGAGGTAAAAATAAATAAATAAATAAAAAGCAATGGAGAATGCTGAAAAGGACCGGGTGCTGTACTGTGTCCACCTGCATGGTAAATTTTTAGGTTGTTGATGTTTGAGAGAGTAGCAGCAGTCTTCACTCCTCTTTTTCATAGATTACTGTCTTAAATTCCCATTTGTTTCAAGTTTATCAGCATAAAGCCCTGGCCAGTGATTTTAGGGTCCAAGAAAAGTACCCATGTCCAGATTAGGATTTTTTTATCTTCTCCCCTGAGCTCCTACAGTGGTACTTTCTTAGATCCCACGATTCACCAAAATGTCTGCAGTGGAAAACTGACTATATGCACTTATTTAGTTTGCACCAATGTTCAGTCTTACCTGGTAAAGGTAAAAATGTCCAGCTGTCTCACAGGTATAAGAAACATCTCCTGGGACATCCAAACTCTCCTGTAACCTTCCAACCTCTCGAAGGAGCTCCAGTCTTCTGGCTAGGACGTAGTTTACCCTGCCGTATCTGGAGACATCGCAGTGGTGTTAGTCAACAATCTCAACAGTTAACCCCCGTAGCAGTTACAACTAACTATAACAAATTATCACAACATGACACAAGAGTGATTTTTAATATATAATATAAACAAATAAACACTGATCATATAAATAAATACACAGGTAGCGAGTAATAAATCCAACAATGGTCATGACCTACACCTGCATGTCGCATGACTTGTTTGTATGACTCATAGAAGCATGCAGTTAAATGAGCCTACATGCAATTGAGCATTCGAGAAGGAAACCTCAGCCTGCAAATATGAGACAGGGCCTTGTGATTACGGACTTGACTGTGTGGAATACTGGCTGCTTGGTTATGGTCACCTGGGAACATACATTTTTTTTTCTAGGCTCTATCGTGCTTCTCATTATGCAGCTAAACAATACTGCTGAAAAATGCCATCAAATTGCAGTGAGACAACAGGCAGGAAGTAAGAGTGGTTACAGGGTAATACTAGAGGTGAACACTATTTTTAAACCCTCTCCAAAGATTCTCAGTCAGCAGATGACACAAAGACGATCACACTGCTCTGCCTGTTTGGCCTGATTAAAATTAAATAAAAGCGAGAAGTGACCTTGCCTCCTAGGATGACACACCTGTGATACATTCAACCAAAGCCAAGAATAGATAAAAAAAAAAGGTACAGTACAGGTGCACTGTGTATTTATCTACAATCCTTGCTTTTTTTTTTGTAGTAAATTCTGATACATGTAAAACCTGCACACTGCAGCAATGCCTACAGTTAAATTTAAATAAGGATAGTGTGCCTTAAATTGGAATAACGGTACATAATTGACAAATATTTTTCCTTACAACCTGGGACGCGAATATAGACCATCCACAATACAACATGGCCTTCCCTAAGCTGCTGCCAAGATCTACTTTCAAAACCTCATTAAAATGGCACAGAATTTTTCATGAAATGCATGGGAGCATTGTTAATTGAGGCTGCAGCTTCCCCTTTGTTAAGCACTCAGAAGAGCACTGCCGTCTATTTTTTATCTCATATACAGTGTTAATTAAAACTCTCTGGCTGTCTCCTCATTCTGGTGTCAGTGGGGTGGAAGAACTGTGGAGTCTGCATGTTGTTGTGAGCCAGCAAGGCAGGCAGGAACATATTAAATGCTGTTAGCTAGAGCTTTTTCTTTTATGTCTTGTGCTACTGCATAATTTAAGAATGCATGAGACTGCGTTCATGTGCAGATGCCCAGTTTCCATACAGCATCAGTCATACTACAATCACCCACTCTCACTAGGCAGCAGTCATACAAAGGGTAAAGCAAATGCGAGGCATGTGTAACCCCTCCCTTGCTCCTTTAGGAATACTGAGAGCTATAGGGTGCAATTTGCTCAGTGCCATGGATGGATGAGATGGTAATTAACAATGTAGGATATAAGAACACTTTAAATAGTAACAGCATAAAAAATGACTTAATATTCACTGACAATGAGCTATTTATATTCAGGATGTGGCAGAAAAGGATTGCTAGAGAAAAAAACAAGTTTCTGGGTGGTTCATTCATTAATGGTGTTAAATACATTAGCAATTATGTAAACCTGTGTCTGTTTTGGGTACCTTGTGATACTCTGGCTTTCTGAAGTGCGCCATGTATATAGTGACCCCACCTTCTTTTGTTCTATCATCTCACTATGTCCCAGTTGTACTGAGTCACTATCCTTAAAGGCATTAGACATACTAAGAACAAGGATATGCAAGATATTTGGGATCCACTAGGACTTCCTTATGAGGACTGGTAAGCATCATCTGAGGCTTTTTTTTCCTTGTGTCCTGCCACCTTTATTACGTAATGAATAGCACCTAGTGTTAAACCTGCATGTTGAGTGTATTTGATTATACTCAGAAAATGTGAATCACCACTAATTTAAGAAGATTTAAGGGCTCCTTAATCATCTGAGATAATATGAATGATATTATTTATTTATGAACGTATTTAATTTTTCAATCACATTGTTGTAATTGTTAAATGGATCTGCGTACTCCTGGGGTAGGAAAGAGATACCACAGCTACTTTCCCATCTGATTTATCACCAATGACTTATTACCTGGTGCAGCACCAGTTAATATCCTGTAATATTTACAGAAATATGCAAACATTTCAAACAGTGGTAAATCCAAATAACTCTCTCTACATGGTCTGTTAACTTGTTAAAAAATGATTTTCAAAAAAGGGTAGAACCAAACAATTAACTGTTGCGGCCCAGAATAGCTATGGTTGGGCATGCACTCCCTCTAAGTGCATGGCTGCTGAGACAGATCTCTTAGGCTGGTGGAAAGGACTGAGAATCCAACATGAAAATAAATCAGGTTCAAATCCTGACATATGAGTGTAGCAGCCCTGTCAATGCACTGGCTCAGACTCATTGTGTATGTGGGGAACAGCATTATTTAGATACACTGTAATTCTTGTTATTTCTTGAATGCACTCTCACTTGTGGGAATTCATGTCTCAGTTTTCACATATGCTTTACTGTTTGTGGAGGTGGACCTATTTGTGTGTGTGTCCGTGCGCGTTTTTTCTTTCCATCTGTCGTCTGCTGTCCTCACCTGCTGAAGTCTTTCTCAGTCTCCAGCTCTTCCTCTCCGTGGCCCAGACGCAGAAGGTGGCGTTCGTCAATGTCAAGAGCCATAATCTTTTCAAAAAGCTGGTTCAAAGCCTGGTGTGGAATGCACCAAAACAAACAAAACTAATAAGACAATAAAATCTCTCATTTATATGTAATATATATTGGTGTTAAATTAAGTATTTAGCAGGCTAAAAGTTTAACGTCTGCAAGGAAAATATTGGGGAGGGGGTGGAGGTCTTTTGCAGGAGAATAATTATTATCAAACTATGCTTCTGGTGGTTAAGGTTCCTTCTGGCATGCTTCCACTAGTTTAAAGCAACAGCAGATTACTTTATGATTAAATACGAAGGGGGGGAGACCAGGGCACAAGGGAGCTTAGATTTTAATTTCTCCTGCATGGTTAGAATAAGACTCTTGCCTGATTAATGGGCAGTTCTGAGCACAAGCTTTAAATTCTTTTGATGGCTTTACATTTAGTTGATCACTGTGTTTGGGAAACTTTTCAGAGATAAGACTTGTATGACTTGGGGTGGGGGTGGGGGTAATGACCTGGTTTGAGTGTGTGACTATGAGGGTCCTCTGCTCCGGAAAGTTATGATACAGGTTTGAGATGATCTGAACGGCAACATCCGTCTTTCCAGTCCCTGGTGGTCCCACAACCTGGAGGCAGAAAGTAAAAAAGGGATTATGTCAAAGGAATGAAGCACTTTAACTGTAGGACAAAAAAAAAAAGATAATTGGAAGATATGATGCAAAGGCAACCTTTCAACAGACAACAGAAAGGTAAAGCTAGGCCACTGGTATGCACATACAGGCAGAGTCTGTGACAAGAGAGCCACTAAAACAAAGAAGAACGCTTTAGGAGGAATATAGGAGACATAAATATTTAAGCCTCTCCGGGTATACAAGTTACCATGATAATAAGCTTCATATTTACTTAACTGGGGGGAACAGCACATTAAATTTACTAAATAAATATTCATGAAACAGGTTGGTCTTAGTGTGGGTCTCTCAGGTGAGTAATCTCTGCTAAAATTAGTAAGCACAATTACATATTCATGCATAAATCAGTGCATAATGAGCTCCTTCGTTTCTCTACATGAAAGCTAGGAAGACCAGGAGGTAGTGTGTGCTTGTTATGGGCTCTAATGACTGTTACATATGCCAAGAAGAAAGGTTAGAAGGGGTAAAGTGAGTGGCAGAGGAAGGCATGCACACAGACATGTTTTATGACTCTGCTGATAGCCTTCTTGCCATATTTACTTCAGCTAGCTGTACAATAAATAACTTAGATCCCATTGCCAGTTTTCAGTCATCACAACAAAATAGCACTCTTGTCACAACAGTGTGTTAAACAACTTTTGACATAAAAAAAAAAAAAAGAATTAAAAT
>VUQK01043502.1:0-23354 GCA_015106715.1 Bujurquina vittata | reverse complement strand
AACCCAAAAAAAACCCCCAAAACAAAACAAGGATATTTTAACCAATTGTTCCTTCAAATAATATTTATAAAAAGTTAATTGGATGTCCCCAAACATTATATTATCATGTTAAATTATAATTTAGTTTATACCACATGCCAAAAACCATCAGGCTCAAAATATCCTCTCATACTATGATCAGGCTTCTGCTTCAAATAGTGCATAGCTTTGCAGACAGGAATGAGAGAAGCACAGAGAGTGAAGCTGATGCAGAGCATTTATCCAGTAACTGTTGTTGACATGAGTAAGCTATAAATCTGAAGGACAAGGGGGAAATGAGATCTGCAGAAAATTATGTCTAGACGATTTCCTTCATCAGGATATTATAATTACAAACATAATGTAGAGCTACACTTGTACTGAAAATCACATGGAAATAAGTATAATCTGTGAAGAATGAATGAATTATTTCTCAATGTATATTATCAAAAAAAGAAAATATGCTAGAGAAAGTTATATTTCTTGAATAAGGCTATGATTGAGCAGGTTGTGCTTTACCTCCAAATCAATCATGAGTTCAATGAATCTCTCAGAGTAATGCACTTGGTCCATGGACACAGGCCCTGTGGAAAATGAAGGATGGCATTGTTCAGGTTATATCTTTGCTTTGGTTCAGGAATAAACAGACAAAGCCAACAAAAGACATGGAATATTAGAGGATTTAGAGGATGATGTGTAGTTTTCAAAAAGGACATGAGGACAGCAAATGCATATGGACAACGCCATGGTGCCATGCTGAGTGTGTGAGCTTTGCTATGAGATGCTGCATGGCTAGCGCAGCAGCATGCTGGGTCCTCAGCTCTCATTAGGCATGCTGGTGCATAAGTGTGTATGTGTGCACTTAGAAGTTGAGCCATGCAGTAAGTATTGGAGTGATGTGGATCCTACTGGGTTTTAGATTTTGATCTAATCTGTCAGGTTTGAATTCTATCTAAAAACACGAATACACACATTCTGTTTTTAGCATTCAGGTGGGGGGCCTGTGTGTCGGCCTGCATTACAACACAGCAGTGAGCGCCGTTGGCTGTATGGCAGCTGGAACACATCCTCCTTGGGCAGCTGCACAACTCAAAAAGAAAGGAAGGAGTGATGCAACTGGCAACAGTTTACATCTATTTCTGTCCAGACCCATAAAACACATGGGAAGATTTGAAGACAATCCAGTAGCTGACCAAATGTGAAATACGGTCACAATTTCTAGTCCTGCTCCTGAGATATGGCATTCAGTAATGCGAGAAGGGTGCTTATCCAGAACATTACGATGTCATGGCAACTTTTGACCTTTTAGGTCTAAAACAGCACCAGTATCACTTCACTACTTTATCTTATTAGAAATTTGTGTGGAATTTTGTTACAGTCAGCATATCCATGTGTCTGAGGTCACAATGACCTTGACCTTAGAGCACTAACATTTAACCAGTTCTTCTGAAAAAAAACTGGATCAAGGCAATGAAGAGAATGAGCCAAAAGAAAGGATGGTTGGAAAACACAATGCATAGCATTGTGCTGTTTCATATGGTCAATACCTGCTTTTCAAGAGTGCTAGCTCTAGAAAAGGCCAAGCATGTAAAATCACGTGTACACCTGTTCACACACACAAACTGGTATTTCTAAATCAATATTTTTATAGCAAGTCAAGCCTGATATGTGAAAAGAAAAAAAAGAAAAAGAGCTTTTTCATGTGGCTTGAATTTCTCATTACTATTTTCTGTTTACACATATGTTAAGTATTATCGACTATTCAGAAACTATGCTAATAGATGAATTTTTACTCAATGTTGTCAGGTCTCTTATTAACTGTATGTTTCTTGTGACAGTTACAAATAGATGCAGCAGTGTAGTAATGGTTTGGTTCCCTTATGTGAATGGATGCACCTTTTTTTCTCTCACTTATAAAACCCATAGCTGAACACATAGCTGACAGCCTTCAGTTACTTTTTTAAGGTCAGTAGTTGTACTTTTGTCAATGATTCAATGAACAGTGTCTTAGTCTCTCTCTTTCAGTGAAACTGCGCTTCTATTTGCTGTTGTTTTCACTGCCATGTCTAATAGCTCGAGGTGCAAACAGCATTTCATTATGCAAATGATTAAGTAAGGGAGTGTCTATTCATGGTTAAAAACCACAGTGGAAAACAAGCTTGTGCATGTGAGTACAATCTTACTATGACAAAGATTTATAAAAGAGGAGCATGCATAGAGATGCATCTGTTAATCCTACAAAGAGAATGCATATGCACATTTATGCCTTTGAGATAGTCACCTGAGCTCTATGAAAAAACTTTTAGGATGTAGAGATTTTAATAAAGCCCACATTAAATAGTTGTTTAAAACTTTTCCCCAAGGGACATAAAATCATTTTTCCTATTTACCTGTTGGTGGAATTGATGCAAGAACTCCATGAAACTTTTTAATAAGAGCTGAGAGGAAGGTTCTCTCCTTCTTTGCCCTGAGGAAACACGCAGAAAGTAAATCACAAACAACTTACAAACAGATTCTCTAAATCTGTATAGGTATAGGTTTTTTTAACACGCAAAGCAAAGGAAATATCATTACTGCTCAGCTGCGTCAGCATCCATCTTATCAAATTTCTTTTTGATTAGATTCCAGAACTTCTGCAGTTTGGGAACTTTCTTCAGTTCATGTTGGAGTCTGGACTGTAAACATGATAGAAAAAAATGAGGAATGAATCAGTTTAAATAGGAATTAGCATCACAGCAAGGAAGCAATTCATTCCTTTAAAATTAGCAAACATTGACATTACTTGGTGTGCAAATAACCACCACAGATTCTTAATTAAGATAATAGTTCGACATCTTACTGGTAAGAGGCACATCCACATTGGCAGAGAGATGAGCTGCTGCACCTGCTCTCTGATCAAATCTACCTCCTGGGAGGAAAGTGCAGTGAGAGAGAAAGAAAAAGAAAGACAGGAAGAATGAGTGGGAGAGGGGGTTGTCAAACTGCATTGTGCATGACAGATTTTTATTATACTTCAAACCCCTAATAAAAGTCTGCAACTAAAATATTTAGAGGCCTTTATGGGATACAATCAAAGGGCAGCAGGCTATCACAGCACATTTTTAAGTGAGACATCTGCAATGCTTCCCTGTGGTTTAATGCTGCTGCAGAGGATACAGAGGGAGATGGCCTAAGTTGCGCTGTCTTGTCTACTATTGCCACCTAGTGGACATTAAAAATAATTGTATTCCTTCTCACTTTTCTTTGGCAAGCAATGTTGGCATTGCTTCCATTATACTGTAAGAAACTGCCCTTAATTGAAATACTTAAATTGTAATGTCAATTAATTTAAAGTCTTAATTTAAGATTCCAAGGTTATATTAGCACACCTGCTCTTCACCAAAAGTGCAATGTGATTTGGTAAGTAAAGCAATATTTTTAAAGAAATCTTTCAACTGATTTTAATAGATGACTTATGTCACTTTAAACTATGTAAATACTGTCACCGAAATATAAACTCATGACTCCCACAAAAACAGATATAAAAGCAGACATTATTGTATTAGCAGAATAATACTAACTTCTCCAGATGGTTAGTTATTAGATATTTGTGTAGTGGTACACACCAGACTGTTGAAACAGTGGTCCAAGAAGACCACGAGCACAGTTTGTTCCTTTAGAGTAAGGCCAGCCTTCTCATCTGCCAACACAGCTTCCATCACACATTTGAAGAAAAATGGAAAATGGTTGGGCTCCTTCTTGAATACCTGAAATACACAAAGCAATAGAAAATGTAAAAAGGAAAGACCCTGCTTTCGGAATGGAAAACATAATCAATTAATCTAAACTTCAACAAGGTAATTTTTTCTTTCTTTTTTACCTCCCACGCTGGAACATTCTCTCTGAACTTCTCATTGACAATGCAACAAATGGACATGATGTAGGCATTGCTGGACACCTCTGGAGTGTAGTTCACCCACAGGTAGTTTTCAAGGTATTGGCTGAAAGATCAGAAAATAATAAATTATTAGCCATTCAGTAAATAGTGCTGCCAGTTCTTCTTTTTTCCAGTCATTGCTCGAATGGTAACATGAAGAAATGAGAGTTAAAATATCATACCTGAATTCAAGCAGCATAATTTTCCTAATGGCAAATCTGAAAATGTACAACAGACGAATAGTGAAATGTGTGCTTTGCATTAAAAAAGGAAGTTCAAGGGGGAAAAATGCTACAGAAACTTACTTGGAGTTGATAATCTCATTTTCATAAATATCTTCCATCACCTAAAGAAATCACAAAGAACATTGCAATCAAACACAGACACAAACACTTGTTATTTATTTTTGTTGGCACTTAATCCAAATTATAAGGACGGAATAATAACAGAGCACAACACAAACAGTGGCTATTTTCATCAGTGAATGTCATCTTATTTGCCAAAAAGTGCCAGTGCCTGTGAATCACTAACAGAAGTTATACCTACACCTCTAAATAGCAAATAACTCACCTTAGGGTCAAAGGGTAGTTTGTTCTTTGCATGAGGTGCCCAATATTTGTTAGCCAACTGAAAAGAAGAAATCATCCACAGTAATAAATATGGCAGCATGAACATACAAAACACAACAAATGATTAGAGGTTGGTGTATGGGTGGAAGACCCAAATGGTAAAGACGATATATAAATTATGTTTTTCTAGTTTGCATGTTTTATTCTTACCAAACACAGAGAAGTAAAAATCTCCAGCAGAAGCTGGCTGTCTTGAGCACTGAACATTATGACACGGTTACAAACACTTGCCCCATCTTCTTTGCCCAAACCATTGTCTTTGTATATGGCACAACAGTGAACATAAAGGCATCATGGGAAAACTTAAAAGCACACTACTGGACCATATATAAAGAAAATAAATGCTGATTACCTGCGTGACATATTCCGCATTTATCTGGGATACAGATGGCGCAGCAGCCTTTTTAGCGGGGGTTTCCTTCTCCATAGTGGCCATAACAAAGGCTAAAATGTCGATTGTGAGGAAGAAAAAAAAAAAGAGTGCAAATAATTTGTTTGAAACCTGCAACATAGATACACCAAACTACCAATTCTGAACCTATGTGTATTAAACACATGGTTTTACAAATATACGGTAATATACGGAGTTCGCAATCTCGGTTAAAAACTAAAGTAGGATGACTGATAAAGAGTGCTAGTTTATGCAGTTATAACCAATAACTGAATGTCCTGCGATTTAATTAAGTCAGACTTGACGTTATAAGTTCACAGAGTAGTAACACGACATTAGTAAATGTTAGCCTTCTCAGTGAGATGATATAGCTAATTAGTAGCACTGAGATACAACAGCCTCAGAAATCGTTCAGAGAATAGCATTAACTTTAACCAATGGCATAAGCTTAGCAGAATCTCACTAACCTTTATTTTTATTTCAGCATGAGCGTAACTTCAGTCGGATTGCTGGTTAAGAATCTACACAACCAAACGCGGTGCATGCGACTGACTTCCTGCAAGCGTACGTCTCTCAAACCGTCCCCTAATTATGAAAGCTTGCAATACGTTCCGGTCACTCCGGTTTCATATTTGCTGACAACAGAAGTTAAATGTTGTGTGTGGAAACTGCAGGGGGAGTTAAATTAGCTTTAAAAAAATCTTCGTAAAATTACAAAAAAATAGACTGGTAAAAAAAAAAGAAGAAGTGTTGAAGCATATAAAGAAATAGACTTTATAAGTTAAGGGAACAGTGAAACTGCAAGGAGCAGAGGCAGTGAAGGTAGATTAGTCCAAATACCTGAGGTCAACCATCTAAAGCAAGGGGCAGTGCACAAGAGAGGCGGGGTTGAGTGGGTGGAGACGGGTGATTTGTGATAGAAGGATAGCAGATTTAAAGAAATGGTCATGGGACCTGCTATGATCTATAGTTTGGAGACAGTACTCTTAACAAAACGATAGGAGGTGGAGTTGGAGGTGTTACAGTTGAGGATGCTAATTATTTCAGTGGGAGTGACCAGGATGGACAAGATTAGAAATGAATATAGCAGAGGTACAGCTCAGGTTGAGGAGTTTGGAGGATAACTTACAGAGGCAAGCCTGAGATGGCTTGGACATGTGCAGAGGAAGGATAGTAAATATATTGGACAAAGGATGCTGAATATGGAGCTGCCAGGCAAGAGAAAAAAAGGGAGACTTCAGAGAAAATTCATGGATGCAGAGAAGGAGGACATGCAGACAAGACTTAATTATTTTTGAGAACTTTCCAGTATATCAACACGTGTAAATTTAATGTGAAGCACAGCAACATACTAAATAAAACAAGTTTTATTTTTTCCATTACAAACACAAGCAATGTTACACCAAAAGCAAACACTTTGATTAACAATGGGTCCGCTGGTGTTTTCTGACATGTACAGACTGTGTGAACACTTTGCCACAAATGCTACACCTAAACAGCCCCTGCCCTGAGTGTACAACATAATGCCTTGCAAGTTTAGAGATTATTTGCATTTCATATAGAAAACTCTAAGTGCTCCTGTCACATTTAGAAACACTCTGTGGCACATAGGAGTAGTCATCTGCCTGGATCTGATTCTCAGCCGCTGAACTCACTGAACTCTCACACTCATGTAGCAATAGTGAAGCTGGCATGTTTTGATTGCGGTATTGCTTAGCTATTTAAAAAGCTAGTTTGGTGGGAAATGCATTGGTATGCTACATTGGTATGTAGCCTGATTACAATTTTTTCTTTGCTTTTTTCCGATTCGTTATTCTCCACTCTCAAGGCTACCTCTGGATCTGCCAGCCAATCAGTGTATGTGGCCTCTGAGCTGTGAGCTACACCTTTATTACTGAATGAGTTGCAACCAACACTGGCATACAGAAGGTTTTGTTCCTCTCTTGCATTCAAATCTGTACCATCAGTACATTTTTCAGTGCATTTGTCTTGAAGGTGTCTGCCATTTATCATTTCACTTTGAATGCTGTTTGAAGTCCTGTTACTGTCTGCATTTTTGCTCATGAAGTTTCAGATGACCCTTCTGTGTGATGGTTTTGCTGCATGAAGCACGTCTGTAAGGCCTTATCCCAGAGTGAGTGACCAAGTGTATGAGAGCTTGTATAGAGAAGTAAAGTTTTTAGAGCATATTCCACACACATGCAGCTTCCCTTTCTTAAAAAACACAATACCTTCAGAGTTGGTCTTTAAGAGGCTGTTTACTTTGTGATAGGTTTTGCATGCCTGCTGCAGGGCAGTTCATTCACCTCATTACGACCTGTAAATTCTGAATGTGTAGTGTGAGTGTTTCAGGCTTTTTCTGTGATGGGATATGAACAGTGATTGTTGGGAAAAGCTGCTTTTCAGTTGTTGCTTTCAGTTTGCTGATGTTCTTGTCTTGGTTGAGTGGCTTGGCTGAGTTCCCTTTATAGTGAGTTCTTTCGTGGGTTTTCAGATGAGAAACTTGTCTAAATGCTTTCCCACATTAAGGACAATGAAATGGTTTCATGCCTGTGTGCACCATCTCATGCCTTTGTAATTTAGAGGCCTTTGGAAAATAATTTCAACATTGGAAGCACTTGTGTTGTACACTGCCTGGGATTTGTGTTAATTTAGCAGTCTGTTTCTTTTTCAAAGTCTCTATTGAAACATTTCTCATAGGCACAACCGTTATTCTTTAGTGTATGTGGCAAGAGTTTGCTGTGTTGTTCTCTGTGCTTAGTTTGCAAACTTATATATAGCAGCGTTCTGGTCCAGGTGTACAGAAACTACAGCAGCAGATGTTTTAAAAATCCTTTATTGGCACCGACATTCTCTGCGCTGGACCATCTGCCACCTTATTAAACCCACCAATTTTAGATTGTGGTCAGTATATATAATGTGATTGCTGGTTGTCACACAAAACCGCTTTCCACATATCTCACATCCAAAGGGTCTTTGTCATGTATGAATCACCATGTGCCTTTGAAGCTTGGATGCAGAAGGAAAACTTTATTTATTCATTTACAAATACAGCACTGATGTAAAGCACTGATTGCAGGTTTCTCTCTGCTCTTCTCATGTGATTAAGAGAGCCATGGAGTCTGCATTACCAAGGTCAAGTTTGCCCAATGTTTTATTGGGTCTGAATTGGACACCTTCACAGTGCTGCTGTTTTGCACAGAAGTAAGACTTCCAAATTCTTTTGAGCGCCTGTGAAGTTTGTGATGGCATATCAAATTAACTTCCAACTGAAACGATCTGCTACCGATCCGACAATGGATTTGTTTCAAGCCTTCATGTTTCATGTATTACTGCTCGAGTTATAACTTATTATTAGTAATTGAGTTTAAGGGCTGTTCTAGCTTTACAGCTGCATTCAATTTGATTTTAGTCTCGCCAATGTCCTGCACAGCATTTACACTTATTTTACACTGCAGCTCCAGTTCCACTGAGGAATTGCAATAGCTTTATGTTACAATTACTCCTACCTTGATGGATGGTTTATGCAGTTTAGTTGTTGGTTATTAGTTTAAAAAAAAGCGTGGACATTGAACTTGTTTTCTTAAATGCCGGGCCTGTGTAAAAGCTTTTTCACAGACTTTACAGATGAAGGGTTTCTGACCAGTATGAATAAAGTAATGTCACTAAAGTTTACATGGCGATGGAAGAGCTTTTGGACATACAGGACACCAATACATTTTAAGCCCCCACTTTTGAGATTTTCTTCTAGTTGCTGATGCTCTCACTGTACCCAGGGCAAAACATAAGATGACTGAACTCCAATCTGTCAACGCATTTGATAAAAGAAAACGAGTTATTTCTTATAGCAGGATTGTGGCTGTTCAGCAAGTAATATTTCATTAATGTACTATGATTAAAATCTTTAAAAAATAATTTGAATATTAATTCATGTAACATGAACAAGGCACGACCATTTCTTCTAACACTGAAACAACGTAGGATATTTGCAAAAGGGAATTCCATTTCTATTTACTTTTTAGCACGTTAGCTTTCCCGCTAAGTGCAACGACACATGTACACCCCTGAAAACAAACCGTAGGAAACAAAGAATTTCCGTTCCTATCAGCGGCAATCAGACGATCGTGCCTTGAGTGTAACTTCCATAGTTATTATTCCATCCATCCATCTTCTTCCCCTTATCCTTTGCAGGGTCGCGGGGGGCTGGAGACTATCCCAGCTGTCATAGGGCAAAGGGCAGGGTACAAACTGGACAGGTCGCCAGTCTGTCACAGAGACAGACAACCATTGACGCCTATGGACAATATAGAATCACCATTTTACCTTACCCCACTAAGTGCATGCCATTGGACTGTGGAAGAAAACCCACACAAACACGGGGAGAACATGCAAACTCCACACAAAAAGGTCCATCCCATGGTGGAATTGAATCCAGGACCTTCATTTTGGCTATGTCCCATTACATATTTACATCTTTAAAATTATATAACTACCAATAGGCTGTTATTATAAATAACAAATCTGCTTAAGTGTCATCAAAAACAGTATCTATACCATTGTAAAAACTTTACACTGTATAATACCTTAAATCTAGGGCAAAGCCTATTGAAATAATTTTTGACTTGGCAACAGCAATAAGATATTGTTGATTGTTTTGGTGTTGACTGTTGTGATTTGGCGTTATATAATAAAATTGAATTGAATTAGGTCCATAATTCTTTGGTCAAAGACAATTTTTGTAGTTTAGGAGGAGTGCACTGACATCTCCTTGAGCATCATATTTAAATTTGCAGTTAAAACTATAAAATATAAAGTCAGTACTTGCAGTTTCACGTCTGCTTCACTTGTCATGGAATAACAAGGGAACAGGCTTCACCTGGCCATGAAACTGCTCATCAGTTCATTGTCCAAGTATTTCTGAGCCTCTGAAATGGCTGTAATTTCTAAACAGTTAATGGATTTAATTTTTATTTTTTTTTGCAAAACCCCTTGAATTAATGATAAAAGACTGTGCATAAAATCATATATTCTTCGATTTAAAATCTACTGTTGTGATGTGCAGATGCAAAACTGCAACAACTGTATATTTATCAATCAAATTGCAGCTTCACAAAATTGCAACTGGCATTTTAAACAGTTTTCCAGTATTTTGTTTATCAGACAAGGAACCGATGAAGACATGAATGATTATTATCACCAGCTATAGCCTTATTGACAGCGTATCAGAAAATACTAAAAGCTGGATTCTGTTCAGGAGTGCCACAATCACAGATCTGGTATGTTTACGTTGGCTCATTATCATGATTAGTGGGCACACCTAAAACCAGAGAAGCAGTGGTGAGATAATTACTTCCACAAGTGCTTTTCCTGCTATGACATGTTGAAATATCTTTTGACCGAGCGTGAGCATAAATAATTGATCTAAATTCTGCAGAAGCTGCTGCACAAACAAAGATCTGTATAGGAAAATATCAAATATTAACAATTTGACTGCCTTTGTTACACAGTTTAAATAAACGTTACATAGTTTGTAAACAAAATACAAAATACTCATTCAAATCACCGAAAACACAAAAGTATTGAAAGTGTGATATTCAGTATTTTTTTTAGATATGAATTAGGTGTTTTAGCGCCTTCTTATGGCATGTGAATGTGGAAAAAAGGAAATTCAGAGACCTATAAATTAAGATGCAAATGTAAATGAATTCTATCTGTATTGCTGCTTGGCTTAATTTACAAATGATTCCACTAAAGATATGATTAGAAACAGAGTGAAACTGGCTGCGCTTGTACGTTTAAATTGCACTTTTTATGCTGACCACAAGAGGTCAGCAGACACCACTTAATAACATGTCTCAGGCTCCTAGTTCAGCAGCTCGAGAAAAGTTTCATGAAGTCAGTGCTGTGACCATAAAGACATGCTTTCACAATGCGTCAGGGGACGAAAACAATGCATTACGAAACAAGGAGGATTCAAACATGAAAACAAACAAAACCACAGTCACTGAGGCAAGCAGACCACAGTATGAGGAAAAGGCGTCTCATGCGGAGAGGCCGCTCCCGAGCTGGGCTCTGTAGCCCACTGCTTTGGGGAAAGAGAGTCAAACACATCAGCGGGGTTTGCCTGGAGGAAGAAACGCACAGTTAAAGTCCATGTGCAAGGCCACAATGACAAGAGCCTGAGGCTGGTACACTGCACACAAAGGACAATATTAGCCACAACAGCCAGTTTGTTTGTAGAGTGGTTGCAGGTCAGCTTTGTAGAAAATGTACATTTGACAAAACACTCTTGAAAAATAAATGTCACCCTGTCTTTATTCATTTTGTGGAGCAGCACAGTGGTAAGGACACAAAGAAATGTGTCTGCCATAGGCCATTGCATTGGTTACGATGATATACTTGCGGCTTTGTCTGTGTCAGCATGAGAACAGGCCCACTGAAAGACAAAATGTAATGTTTGGAGTGTGATTGACAAGCTGTAGCCGTGCAAAGAATTTCAGTGGATCCGCTCCTCTGTACTTACTGAAAAGCTGACTCTAGAATTTTAACATTAAGTTTCATGGGGATTTCTTGTACTGTTGGTGCTGCTGCTGCTGTTTCACAATCAAAAAGAGGATTCAAAGCACAATAAAATTACATTTCTCAATTTCCTTGTAAACTAATAAACAGTGAAGTTTGCTGAGCATGCAGTTTTATTTGGCAACATGCTGCTTGACATTTAAACTGCTACACGAAAATATATATACTTTAAAAAAAAAGGAAAATTGACAAAGGAAACCCTTCTTCTCTGACTGTGTTTTATTCTGATAAACAGCCATATTTATTAAAAAAAACATGAAAATACAGCCAAAAATGTTGTGGATGACATTTACGGCTATTTACTTGAAATGTAGGGCGCACAATAAAAACACCCAAATCTTGATAAGGATTTGATAACTGCATCATTTAAAAATTGTAAATGTCCCCTTGGTGGGGCCCTTTTAAAAACCAAGCAGGTGAAAGTTAAGCACTGTACATTTATGGGGCATTGGCTTACTCGCTCTCATGAATAATTGCTTGTTTGTGTTTTTCAACCTTCAATAAACATCTTCAGGCTCTGTTGGCTACCTCTATTGTTCAATTTTTGATAACAACAATCAAAACAGCACTGTGGTGGGGTGAAGATCAATAGCCCACTCAACTCCGCCGCCATCACAAGCACACGATGAAGAGAC
Source organism: Bujurquina vittata (assembly GCA_015106715.1). Classification (NCBI taxonomy): domain Eukaryota; kingdom Metazoa; phylum Chordata; class Actinopteri; order Cichliformes; family Cichlidae; genus Bujurquina; species Bujurquina vittata. Next base: position 11,186 of record VUQK01043502.1, on the reverse strand, counting down.
TAGCTGGACTGAAGATGTATTCCAACTCAAATTATCAATACGGTTCATGATCTTTGAGAAGAGAAAAGCTCCAGGAGCACTGGTTAATAGTGTTATTTTCTTTGTGCATTGTCACACTGCGTCCATTGACACCCCACCCCCTCACCCCAAACACAGACACACACACACACTTTTACGCTCACAGGACACACACATGCCCTGCAGCTGTGTGGGCTAACGTCTTTCTCCTATTAACCAGGCAGCCTTAGAATCAATAGAAAACATAAAGAGGCCTAATCTTTTGAGGTGCTTGGTGCTGATTGCCTATTACACAATAATAACACACCTTGAATCCCACGTAGCATGACAGACAGAGAAACACTCTCACCTCATTCTCACACACTACAAACAGCCACAAGCTAGTCATACGGTAAATCTATAGGTTTGCAGCGGAACAGATGGTTTCAGCTGTGGCGTTGGGCCTTTATGAGGGGTGTTAGCTAGCATGCTTAAAGAAATTTTACCAGAAGCAGCGACATATCAGGGGATACAGTTTATCACCTTATGGAATGAGACACTACCAGTGTCTACTTTGGCAAACTCGAGTCTCTTGTCGTTTGGCACGCAGCTTTAGGTTGTGGAAGTTCCATAAGCTTTGTCTCTGAGGTAGAGTAGCACCTGTTGCAGTCTACATCTCCAGTGGCGGACAAAGGGAATTACTGGCCTTCATTCTGGGGTCTGAAGTGGACTAAACAGATCCTTAAAAACCACACACCGTTACAACCACTTGGAGGCACATACAGCTTTGCATTTCAACAATGAGATGTAACAAACAGACAACATTAATGAGCAGTTAAGTTGTTTTTCTTTTTCCACATTCACTGATGACCTGTTGTAAGTCAATAGGTGTTAGTCTGTCAATGTCTTTCCTCCAGAAAAGCTCCACTAAATTCCAGAGCTGTGTATGGCTTGAGCCTGGTTGTTGACTCTGGCTGAGATTCTATAAACTGAGCCAGCAAGACAGGTGGATGATCTGGGAGTCAGGCAAGTCCAGGACTGGAACCAATGCTATGGCTGGACTGGACTGTGCTAGTGAGCTTCTTAAGGTTTCTTCAAGTCCTGAAAGGTAGAGGTGGAGAGGGAGATGAGAGAAGGCAAGAGAAGCATTAGTTTCATTAGAGTTTTAGCAGGAGTTAGACTTTATGTTCTCATAAAGATGTCCCACTGGGGCTGTCTCAGGACAGAGGCTACACTTAACCCTTCGACCAGAGAACACGGGTCTATTTACAAATTATTGGCATTCTTAAATACTTGGCAGATTGCAGCTGCCCCCACCCACACGCACACCATTCATCTGACATATGGACTAAACTCTGGGGTAGGCCTGCCAAATTTGCACATATGACCAAATACATACACAGACACTTGCAGGGTATTGGGTGGTGGGGAGGGGGCTAGAGTGGTCTCAATTTGCCCTTTTGGACAAGTGGACTGGATCCTCTACTCTTGTTGAGTGGGGATGTTAGCAAACTGTGTTGGGGCTGTCACTCAGCTGGAGCTGAGACATGTTGTTAGCGTATGTGTGTGTTTGTGTGTGGCAAAACTACTGATGAACACTGGACATGTGAGAATTCATTGAGTGTCTCAGAGGCTGTTCTTGATGACAGCCTGTCTATGTAGCAGTAGCCAGCTGGGATTTTGGTCCTTCCCTTATCTGCTCCGCACACTAATTGGTCACAAGTGTTCCTGTCTCATGGTTGACTGTCCTGCCTTATTTTTTCTGATTTAGCAGCATGCTGGATGAGTCTTGGGTGTGGTCACTGTAATCTGGCAAGGTTAGCGAATTACACATCTGGGAAACATGCTGTCATAAATGTAGCATCATTATCACAGATCTCACTCAAGTTACATGAGCAAATGGCATCTGTCAAAATTCCTGATCCCTTGAAACCAAGTGGCCAAAAACAAATTAATGTCCTTATAATAACATCTACTAGGACAATAGTACTCTCTGACATCTGTAAAAACTTATAAAAAGAGAAATCAGGACACAGAGGTTACAAGAGCAGTTCAGCACTATTTAATAATCCCCATTCTCTTTCATTTGAAGTGCACACAGCATGTCAAACATCCTTACAAAGAGCCCACACACCCTAATTAGCTAATATGCACTACAGCTTAAAATGCCCCCACTGAATATAGGCCTTTTGTGGTGGGGGCATTAAAAGCCTAAATATGTGTTATCAGAGCATGTGGCACACCCTGGGAAACAGGATCCTCTAGAGATGGCCAGCTGACAACTGCACGAGCTATGGCGATCACAGACAGGGGATGGTTTTATTATGAGAAGAAACGCACCCTTCATCACACCTTGTGCACGAAGCCTGTTTTATGTCAGGATGTTTTAATCTTTATATCAGTGGATAGGAAATAATTGCACTCTCTCTTTGAGAGTCACTTTCAGTGTCTGTCCACACAGACATGCATGAATGGGGAGGCAGGAGGGGGGTGAAGGTGACATAAATGACCATGCAATTTTGTAGGTTTTATTTTTTATGTTTTTGTCTTTTTAGATAAAAAAAATGTGAGCACAGAGAGAGAGTCCCTCTTTCCTCCTTTCCCTATAAATGCCTCTGTACAAAGTCATACGAGTACTTCCCGTCATACACCCAATCCCCTTCCTCGGGTCTCTTGGCCCCCCCTTTGGGGCTACATGGGGAGCATCATTGTGAGGCTCAGTGGACAGAGGCTGTAAGATTCAAAAAGCCATCAAATTAGCATAAGATGGGACTAAACCATCTACCCAAGAGAACCAGCCATTATTCTGCTTCACGGCAAACACACGGGGAGCTGAAAAGGCTGTTTTCAAAACCAAAACATTACTAATGCCCACAACACCCTTTTATGCTAAACGTTAACAGCCAGTTTGTTTGAAGCGATTAATACATAAATATTGTAAGCTTAAGTGAATAGGAGGGGTGTCAGTGAAGGCTGTGGTGGGAAGGAAAGAAAAGGGGGTCTTTCTGCGTGGAATGGATAATGCCTGCTGGGGTTGTGGGGCTTTTAAGCTGTGGCTAAGGCCCAGAGCCAGTGGTTTTTAGTTGTGCTACACTGACTTCCAAACTGGTCAAATTAACCGGTAAACGAGGTGGTAATTAGCAAGTGTTGGCTCATGAAAATTGTTTATCTAGTTCAAGGAGAGTAAAGCGAGAAGCCGAGGAACTGGAGGAAAGCAACACTCGCTTGCCTCTCTTAAAGCCATATTTCTACGGTAACACCAAAATCACATGCCTTCTTGTATGTGAAAGTTTCTCAAAAGGATGAATCCATGGAAATTTACTGCACGCTCCCTTCACCTCTGCTAAGCTTTATGCTGTCTTTATCTAATAGTTAGCTCAAACACATTTTATTGAATTTCTATAGTTATTATGCAAAATAATGGATTTCTTTCAAATATATTATTTCTTTCTTTTATAATATAGTAGGATTATTTAGGTCCCTCAAAACAGACATTTCTTTTTTTCCAGTCGTGAGGGTCTATCTTTGAAGGAACCCTTCTATCGTAAGTAACCAGTTGAGACAAGATGTTTAAAGGTTTCATTCGAACCATATGTCATGTCTATCAACTGTGAATCCTAACGCAAGCAAAGAAGGGGGTGGGGGTGTGCAGTCACATTTTGCTCCAGTGGTGTCTGTCTGCTCGCTGACAGCGGCAGTTGCAGCGCTGTGACTGCTTGCGCCAGAGGTGTTACTTTTCCTCCTTTGACTTTTTGGATTCATCACCCAATGAGCACAGGCTGTGACCCATAAAAAAGGCCCATGGGTGAGCTTACAGGCCTTAGCTGTACATGTGGTGCAAGGGAGCAAATTCCACCTCAATGATGAGTCAGTAAATGGTTTGAAGAAAGCAGTCTGTGTTTTCCACAATCAAAGAAACAAACATGTCAAGGGTAAATATCTACGGTGAGCTTGCTCCAGTTAACAAATGACCCGATAGCACAGGTAACAATTTCTATTAAAAAAAATAACATTTTGTAGTGGATCACACCAGAAACAAATGACAAGCGGTGTATATCACGAAACAATGTTTGGTAACAATTATATAATTAGGTAACAAAACAAATAGCACTGTTTAGCTGGCATGCACATCAAGACGTATTCTAAACAGAGCAACCTTTTTCGCATTCATTTCTGGTAACTGTAATTTCACATCCTCAAAATGATGAGTTATGTCAAAGCTAAAAATGACAGTAAGATGGCTGGTTTGGCACAAATTCAGAAATGTTAATTAACTGCTTCAGAGATGACTTGACAACTGAGCCTATGTGATCGATGTGCTCATCGCCCTTTTCCCCCCTCAGAGAGAACATCTCTCAGGATAAAACAAATACCGCTCCACGTTTGCCTTGACGAGAACCTCGAATCCTGGGACGACAATACAGCGGCGTATGAAAGTGTAATGATGACAAAAGACTGCCAGCTGCTTGGGTTACTGTACACAGAGCAGACACAACAAATGAGTTATAATAATTAAACACAGGAAGGAGTGGAGATCCTCAGGAGAGACTGTTTCCTTGAATACTTTATGTTGACTTAACCACTGTCAGCTCAAACTTTCTTTCAAACAAGAGTACAGAGAGAGAGACAGCCTGTCACTTTGTTTTCATTAATACAGTGATGTGCAGCTTAACTCAGAAGAGCAGTATATCTCACACGTGTTCTTTATAACAGAGCAGCTTATTTAGGATAAATCCTCTTAATGGGCGCACATATTGGATCATTTTAAATGTGTGTGTGTGTGTGTGTGTGTGTGTGTGTGTCGTGTTGGCAGTGACATACCTTTAACAATCTGCTGTGCCAGTGAGTGGCTGTACGTGAAGAACACCCTAGCACACTGTGGCACCAGCTCAGCATCCATCTTCTTTGTGGCTTTCCTGAATGTAGTGCCAACTTCTTCTGTTACATGCTTTACATCAGTGGCCACCAAGTTATCACCGTGGACTGCCAGGGAAAGTGAAAGCGAAGCACTATGGCTGTCAGCAGACAGTACAGTGTAACACTCTATGGACCCACAGGATATCTTTGTAGTCATGTGACAGGAGGTCCTTTTGGTGGGATCATCATGGACTGCAGTTGCGTGAAGCTCCATGGCTGCACCCTTAGGTAAGGCAGGTACCACAATGACCAGTAATGGTGCACGTCTGATTGCAGAGTCACACAACAAGTCCTGAAATGTAGACAGATGGTACTGAAATGAATTGGGTAGCAAATTATATACCATGTTGTGCTACATACTACAAATAAATGTATGGCCCTCCTGCTGAGTTTCATGCTGTGGTTTCTACTCCATCAGCATTATCCCAAATGCTACCACACGGCACTAGGACAGGCTTTTTACTTGAAAGACTGACAGGCTATCAATTAATATGATTGAGAGGTGACCCTGGGTAATGATAGTGTACAAACAATTCAGAAAGAATCCATCGTGCTTGCAGCCACCATTAATAAAACACATAAATGCATTCACTTGAGCGGTATGTGCTGACAGGGCAGGTCCTATCAAAATGACTTCTCACCTTTCTAAGAAGATCATTCACAACATGTGATGGCAGTTTTGCTGCACGCATTTCGAGGAAAATGGCCTCAAATTTAACTACAGGGCCAAAATATTATTTTTTTCTCTACTCTGGACTGAGGGCCATTAGCACTAACAAAATGTCTTGGAGCAGTGCTACAATGTGGCCCTCTAATAATACTTGGCTGTGGCTTCATCTGCTAATGGGAGAGAAATGAGTGTTTTATATAACCGTCATTTCAGTCAGAGTCGATAGGGCAAAAACACTTAACCCCCCCTTTCAATTTGCTGGATCAATTTTCATCCACTTACACCCCACTTCGTAAGTGCAGAATAATAACAGGTTACTTACATTTTATTTTGATATTCACCCACAAAAAGAAGAAATCATTGACAAGAGCACACGGCGGCCTCTTTGTCCTTTCAGCAGACGAACCTGTCATGACCCAAACCGCCAGATTCACTGAAGTAGCACTTACCTTCAGATTAAACTTTAGCAAACCCTTAATTGTGTATCAACAGCTAACCTCTCAACTTGGAGAAAAGAAAAAAGAAAACGTGAAAAATGCAGGTGTCCAGATTGAGTGTGTGTAAAGGGGTTAGCTTAAGATTTCTTTACTCTGCTGATCTGGAAGAGAGCTGGCTTGCAGTGATCAACAATAACCATCACAGAAGCAGGACAATACCCATGTGATCTCAGGCCTCTTAGCATGTCAGACAAAGTGACAGCACACATACGTGTCCTATGCTTTGATAAATGTTATATTAGCACTTCTGGCTCAGGCTAGGTATTCTCCTAGAGGGAACTGCTTCTTCACTTGTCAATAGTGATTGAACATGGAAAAGAGAGGGGGGAACTGGAGAGAAGAATGACAGGACAGAGGGGTCTTGCTCAGCCAGGCTTAAAGGCCACCCTGCGGGGCCTTGAATGCTGAGAGACTATACCCAACTGACTGTCTACAAGGAGATTGGGGGACTTCGGCACAGTGCTCCAGCCTCTGGCGTGACATTACTGTCGCAGCAGAGTTTCTGACTTTTTGTTAGAGCTGTCGGTTAAGGTTACATCTATCTCCTTTTTGCTTTTTATAAATGTATGTACCGCAATGGGATGTTTGTTCATCAGTTCTGTAAATGTGCTTAAGGTGCAAAATTGTGTACGTTTCTCCATTTATGTGTATGATCTGTGGTCACAGCGTGTGCTTCTCTGGCAGTGGAATGAGAGGGGAAGCACTCACGCCTACCTGGCCAGAGATTATTAATTACATTAAACCAATAAAATATCAAATTTGATATATGGTGAAGCTGAGTGCTGGAGTGGCAAGTAGGGCAGGCTGGCAGGTTGTAGTCTGTGTGTATGTGTGTGTGTGCGTAGATGGCTCAATTCTGCTGTGCACCAGCCACTTAACATACTCATTACTTCATGCCAATTCATTTCCAGGGCAGGCAAGCATTCCCCCAGTGCTCTCGCTGTAGGCAGCAGGTAAAAGCATATAGTCTGAATGTGCTGCGCTCAGCTCTCCACACTGATGGGGTGTGACCTGCTTCTCCTTATGTTTGTTTTCTTTCTCCCCACTTTCCTCCCTCTAACTCACGTCCATGTGCCTGAAGCGTGTGGAGGGTTGGAGGGCCAAGAGGCGTGAAAGCCGAACGGTAAACACGGTAATAAGGAAGTGGTGTAAAGGCGGGGAACAGCAGGGAGCTGATGGGACTTGCTCTGCTTAGCCAGTTCCCCTACATTTCCTGCCCAGCAGGATGCCTTCAGCATGTGGTTCTATGCCTCAGCACTTACTGTAGTGCTGTCAGTCTGCTATAATATCCCTTCCCATTCACTCCGTCATTCACTCTCTTTTCTCAAGATTCCACTGTAAGGCTCATCAGACTGTTGTTGTTTTGTTTTGGGTTTTTTTGGAAATGAAACACACACACGCAAGTGTAAGAATATGACAGTATTTCAAAATCCCAGCAGAGTTCCTTGAAATCTCTGAAGTAAGCATGTTTACTATAGTGTACAAAAAAGAAACTTTATACGTTGCAAATTTGGAACAAGTTAAAATAATCACCAAATTTCAAAACCAATGGTTTCTTTAAGAACATTCCACCTTTTGCAAAATAATTTTCAAATGAAGTTCCATTTAAACTTTAATATTCAAAAAGAAAAAAATGAATAAATGTGCCATGCTTTCAGAAGCTGATGCCGCTAAATAAAGGGATGTCTGTTTAACATTTATTGACTTATCACATCAACATCTCCCTTTTCATCAACCCTTTTGCACACACATGCACACAGACAAACGGGCTCTTTGTGGTTTAATGCACCGTAAATACAATTTCACACTTGTAGCGACTCCAGTATGCTCCCAATTAACCCTGCAAGCTTCTTCATCCACCTGATTAGAGAAATTATCAACGCACAACAACAACATGGCCCTGTAGCTTCACAAACACACTAGGCATTGGTGTTCCTGTTATAAACACTCACTTCACATGTCTGGTGGGCCTTTACATCTTTGTATATAAAAGAGCATTACTACATAATCCAGTACTTGACAACTGGAATTGTTATATTTTTCTAAGGATTTTTTTTAAGTATAGTGTAATGCGTTATCATACACAACATTTTTTTTAGCCTCACGTCTTGTTTCCCCAATAATATGCATTCACTTACATATCAGGCTCTCCATCTTTTCCTCTCTTTTTATCTCTCTTTGTTTTGAAAAGGTTTTATAAAGTGGGTTTAATAAGTTACTAAACTAGTTACCAGAGTTTTGTAACAGTGAGTTGCTTATTTGAAAACACAACCTTATTAAGTCACTCGTAATTGATGCAACATTTGCCTTTGTCCTCTGCTGTGTGTTTCCTGTATTTCTTTATTGTGTTTTTTAAATCTGAGGCAAAGAGGTTAAAGTGTGCGGTCAAGGGGAGACGACATGTCAAAAGCTAGAGCAAAGATAAAGCGCACAGTCGAGCTAGTAACCCAGCACCTTATTGAGCTCAGTTCTAAAATCTGCTCACAGGTGAGGCACACTGAGCTGTCAAGTAGTGCTGCTCAATCTGGGAGTCGGTTGAATTTAAAATGTGGTCTCCTGGTAGCAATCCCGGGTCAGGTAAATGAATGTTTTTCATTGTTCCTACAGATTGCTTGGAAGCAGAACAGATGGATGGGGTTGTATATTTCCAATGAACTCTGATATGAACTTAGTCCTGCTGCCTCCCAAAGCTTTGGCCTCAGTTAGCCCTGTTATCTGAATGACTCACTCCATATGCCAAATTGGCACTACACTGTCAAAGCTTTTAAAATTTCTATTCCAATGTGAGTTCCAATAAGGACAAGCAAAATGGTACTAGCTCCTGTAACCTGCTTATATTTTCGAGTACTGTGAACTGACATGAAGTTGACATTCTCTATCCACTCTTTAACACTGTTCACCACTCCACCAAGCCACATGTTGGAGGTGGGCTCCTGCCTCTCTCCCTAAGGCCCTATTCCCATGGCTAGAGAGATTACCGTGGGAGGAGAAGGGCTGCCAAGGGAGACTGGAGCCCCTATTAGATGTATGGAGCAGGGTTGTAAGCCTTGGCGGTGGAATGAAGGGAAGGCTGGAGGGAGGTGGCAGGAAAGAGGGGTAGGGAGGGAGATAAGCTGCTCTGAGAGTTGAACGGAGCTCCAAAATGGTGTGTGGGGGCAAAGGATTAGGGAGGCTCTGAGGAAGACATCTGCTTCTGTGCCAAGCTCCACATTATCAAAGACACCAGCGTTTCCCACATCATCAACTTTTCATGAGTGCACTCACTGGTAAATATCAGTAGCAGCGGCTTGGGTCTCAAGGGGGCAGAGAGGGGCGAGAAACCTTCCCTTATTTCACAACCATAAAACACAATTCTGAAAGGCCTCGCTGAAAGACTTGGATACCAAATCAAGTTTCTCTTTTTTTTACTTATTCATTGATGCATGGATCCCACTGTCTTGTAATCCATTAAACATGTGTTCATCTTATGTGGGTGTAACATTTTATAAGTATGATCAATATTTCCTCTGCATCTATAATAAAACAGCCAGACATTGATCTTCTCCTTAACCACTAGCATAAATTTCGCAAATAAAAATCTCACTCTACAGTGGCTGACCTTCTCTTCTTCTGTGGCTCTCAGCATGCTCTCCCAGATGGCCCTGATGATCTGGATGTCTCGGTGTCTTGTAGTGTAGCAATGGGCCTGGACAACATGAGCAAGAGACAGGCTGCTGATCACAGCTCCCAGAACCTTCTTCATATGGCTGAAGGACAAGTGAGCCTGGGTATACGTGCCAGCTTTTACCAACTCCATTGTACAGGGGACCAAAGCAATTTGGCCTGAACAGAACACCACATCATTGATCTGGAGAAGAGGAAATAGAAGGAAAGTTAGAATGGTATGATTTAAAACAAGATTTAACAGCCCGCCATGTTAGCTGAACTTGTTGGAATTGTTACTTATCACTGAATGAAAAACGGAACGGTATTGTTTTTCCTGTGAACCTGTCTATATGTCTGTGTCAAAGAAAAATGCGGTCCTAGAGACATCAGTTGTAGTGGTAAATGCCAAAAAGGCAGTTTTGAGTAGTTTGAAAGGTGTGTATCTGCATGATTGCATGTACTGTATGTGGACAGATATTATCTACAGACAAATTTAGGAGTAACAGAAACAGGGCACTTGCTAAAACCTGATGGAACAGTGGTCACAAAATATAATATTTATGGGTTAAAAAAGGAAAAAGTCTCAATTTTATTATGTTTTACACAAGGGACTGATTCAATAGATACAGTTGCATTTTTAGATGTTTTATGCATTATCAATTGTAGTATATTATCCTTCGGTAAGTATAAACCAATTTGTTCTCCAGTGTGAGCTCACACATCAAATGAGTAGGAGCAGAGAATTTCTAGCCCCAGCCACCTGACAGCAGTCACTGCTGACCAACACAACTAGCACAAGTTTGTTATATTTTAACCAAGTTTCTAACATCTGCTGTAGATGTCATCATGATATGACCAATGAACATACAACTAATAGAATACTAGTGTCTTATAGGCAAAAGTGTAATAAAACAACATTTCATATATAACAGATACTATATTTGCAAAAAGTAAAAAAACAAAAACAAAACATTTCTGTCTCTCTCACGAGTTTGTTCTAGGTGAATTGACACCAGTTTCAATCTAATCCAATTAATACTAGTTTGGCTTTGGCTATGCTGAATCTAGATTAGAATAGAATAGAATGCCTTTATTGTCACTATACAGGATGTACAATGAGATTGGAGGGCCACTCCTGATCAGTGCCATAAAAAGAAAGTCAAACTTCCTAAATACAAAATATAATCTAAAAAAAAATATACAGAAAATAAAAGTGCATTGAAATATACAAAGAGACAATGCATAAAATATATACAGAAAAAATGTATTGGAATACAGACATCTTCAGATACAGGTATATTATTTTTACAATATATACATTGTAAAAATAATATACACAAAATAATGGAGATGGTGAGTCGTACATAATGTGATATGCACAGAGATGTGGGTATTGTGCAGTTAGAATGGGGGTGTGTGTGAGTTCAGAGTAGTGATTGCTCTGGCAAAGAAACTGTTCT